>JAGTTH010004526.1:0-19459 GCA_022606485.1 Agraylea sexmaculata
TGAAATTGCTACCCGAATATCAATATTCTTGGGCACGTACTGCCTAACTTTAACCACATATTACATATTGGCTACAAATACTATGATCATGGGTTCAAATCCCACTCAAGAAAAAAAAATACTAATAAAATCCCAATCAATCGTCTTGATTTGTATTGATTTCCTGGATTTTAAGGTTTATTATTAACTAAGATTACTAACAGACAATTAATTAACACGTTGTTGTGTCTAAATAACTTAAAATTTTAAAACTACTATACCCAAATAATATTATATTTTATCGTAGGAATATTTTGAGTTAACCATGCCAATAGATTAACAGTTAAAATTATGGCTAGCTATTTTATTAAATACTTTAAAAAGATATATTATTGTCAAAATTAGGCACGTACAGCCTAACTTTAACCACATATTACATATTGGCTGTGATGAAAATTTCAAAGTAAAAAAAAGGACTGGGAGATCGGGAATAATATAAATAAAATCACGATCGATCGTCTTGATTTACTCGGATTTCCTGGATTATAAGGTAAATACTGAGACGATTATTAACTATTATTATTTAAGACAGTCAATTAATTAACATGTTTTTGTGTATAAATAACAAAATTTTGTAAAAACCTTTACAAAAAGCCTCTGGGGGCGTATATAAATAAATATTGCTTAAATAAATTGTGTATTTTATACAAAGAATGGAAAAACTATAGCCAAATAATATTATATTTTATCGTAGGAATATTTTGAGATTACCATTCCAATATATTAACAGTAAAAATTATGGCTAGCTATATTATTAAATATTTAAAAATATATATATATATATATACTATGATCAAAGTTTGAGCATCGCTGGTAGAAAAAAAATGTATGCACCCATATATTACAATTTTTTTAAATGTATATGTGGTTAAACAAATTTTATAAAAGGTAGGTAATATATTAGTGTGTCTAGTATAAAATAATAATTTCACTTCATATTTGGCAGGTTATTAACCTCAAAGGCAAAATCTAAGATGCATTCGTCTGGAAAGTCGTACTAGACAAAACAGGAAATTGGAAATTCAATTCAAGCAATTAGACAGAAGGATCTGGCCCATTGTCCTTTATGCAAAGGACTTAATCATATTTGACTGAACTATAAGACCGGTCAAGAATATAAAGATAATAAATAAATGGGCATGTTTTTAAAAAAATTTACTCCTGACCATCAAAAATGTCATATTTACGACCGAATAAATGAAGCAAACCCTTCAACGCTGGAAATTATAAATTCAATTACGGATGAAAGGAGAGTATTTTATGTTTTGGAATTAGGCAAATATAATTCTATTTACGAAAGTACATAATAAAGAGGAAATCAGTTTAGCAAGGAGCCGATGCAATCAACGAAAACAAAACAGGCGATCCCCTTTTCCCATTTTTTCAACATTCCCACAAGGAATACGGAAAAAGAGGAACAAAACGGGAAGTCCTCAAATTGCTTTTTCCTCTCTCATTCAGTCAGAACATTTAATTATAATACTACATATATAAAAAAATATTGTGTGGGCGGCAAACTGGCACTTTATTCACCGATATCATCATGAAAGACGTATAATTAATTGAGGGGGTTGGGTGGAATAAGGGCGTATACTGAAACTGTCCAGTTCTACAGTTAGTGAATGTATTTTCAGCTTGCCCAATTTACGATTGGTAAATCAAACAGGAAGTTGTGCAGTGCTTTAAATAATAAGTGAGCAGCGGCCAAACAATATGGACTACTGGAGTTATTTTGGATCACCAGTGTTTGCTCTGAAGATCACAAGATCAGGGGTTAATAACTTTCAGACTATTAACTATAAAATAAACAAAGTGTAATATTTATAAGCTAAGACCTCTCGAGGGTATTTTCAATTGTCAAAATTTTTTGGTAGTTTAATATATTATCACGTTAGCGTATGTTATATATTATCAAAAAATATATTCAAATTGAAACAGCTGTCAATAAATTACGTTAAATCTTAATTGAATAACAAGAAATTTTAACTAGGGAACATTAACTTCATTCTCTTATATTTAACACTATTCAGTTCCACAAGGTCTTAAGCAATTTTAATACTTGTACTCCAATAAAAATTATTTTCCTATACCCAATCTGAATAGATGTGTTGGGTAACCTCGGCCAAGAGAGAAAAAAAAACAGTTTTTTAATTGCTTACAATTATAGAGCACTGTGTGGCTTTTATTTTAATTACACACATTGCTTTATTATTCGGTAAAATGTAATATTATAATAATAATATTTATTTACTTCCATATAAACGTTAAGAAGAGCTTTTTTTATAGACAAGACAAAAATAATATTAATAATTTTATAAAAATGTATGTATAAATAGAATGTTGGAAGCAATCGATTATATGTTACTATATAAGGTCGCTCAAGCCCTATATGTGGCAGAATTTGTGGAAAAGAGTTCACCCAGGTGCTTAAATTCGTTGTAGCCTATTCAGAGGAGAATAAAAGAGTAAGTTGGATGAGGAATACTATGGATTAATAAAATAAAATATTTTAATAGGTTTATAGTTTGTCCCATGAATATAATACTTGATGTATGATAAGTGTAGATGTATATCATATATTTTTTTGTGTAAATACTAGACAATAAAGGAATCGAATATGTCAAAGCACTTCCACTTGGACTAGGTTTGATTTGAAGTATTGTGAGAACTTGTGTTACAATTAGTTCTCAAAAAGGGTTAATTACACTTCGAATTGTATTCCAGGAAGAGTAATAGATTATTGAAAACAGAAATGCCATAAAATATACACATGTATCCACTTGAGACATAAACTTCCAACATATTGTATGTATTTACGACTGGAAAGTACGTACAATGAACACCAACCAAATGCAACAATTGTTTAACTGTTGTTTTAACATTGTTGTGATTTATAAATTGGGTTTTTCCTGGAGAGATAGGCCTAATACTTGGGGGAGGAAGTGCAGATGTTTGGGGGTTGGTGTATCGCACGTACTTTTTTTCAGATTTCATTTCACAAAGGCCTTTCAGGGTTTTCAGTGGAAAACGAGCTGTCAGAATAAATCAAGTTTTCTCGGGGCCAACTCGATTACGGCCGGGAGAACGATTTATTTTTTTCTATACCGAGTGCAAGTGCAAACGTGTTGTTTTTACAAAAAATATATATATATAATGTCAATATTTTTAGATACGTTTTTTGTGTTAATAATCTTCATCGATTGTGAAGGGGTTTAAATATTACATAAAGGTTGCGCGGTATGTCGCCTTGACCTCTAGTCACTTGCGCAATCAACCCTTATTTTATATCACACGCGAACACAAAACAACCCCCATTCAAATAGTAATAACAAAAAAGGTAAACACAGAATTTAATTATTGAAACAAAAGGTACACCTGAACCCCCCAAATGCACTTTTTAATATCGCATTCACAAGAATTACGTATAAAATCTGATGATTTTTTTAAAATCATTAAAATATAGCTTTATGATTAGTAATATTCTAATTAATAAATATATAATAAATGGGGTGAATAGAGACATCCATATTTTACAAATAATTATAATAAGAACCAACTTATTTAAAAATGTATCTACGTATTCAGAAAACAGAGCTAAGGTCGTTTTTTTTCCATGCTTGGTAAATATTAAGTAGCTTAGTAAATGACGTAATCAATACGACACTCTTTTTTAGACATAACAACGTGTTAATTGTCTGTCGGTGATTTAACTATTACTAGTTACACAGGTCACCGACTTAATAATCAGTATTTTCCTTACAATACAGGAAATCAGAGTAAACCTGGATCAAGACAATCAATCGGGATGAAATCAATTTAAAAAAAATGACTTGAGCGGGATTTGAACCCATGACCACACTATTTGTAGTCAACTGAGATATCAAGACGATTGATCGGGATTTTATTAATATTATTCCCGATCTCCCAGTCGTAATAATCTATTAATTAATTATATTTATTATCACTCAATGTAATTTAAAGAAAGCAATTAGCTGGTATTGTTTGCATTTAAATTGTATAGATTACAGTTTCAAAATCAATCGACTTTAGCGGGATTTGAACCCATGACCAAGGAAATGTAGCCACGAGTCTTATCCTCTGAGCTATTACGTTTGTTAATTAGATAATGACGTCATTCACTAAGCTATTACAAATTTACTAAGCATGGAAAAAACTGCCCTATATAGAAACGAATTCGCAGTATTCGACTTCTTAATTATCAAACCTATTATATAATTACTTGTTATTTCATTAGTTTGCTTCCTGTAATTTGGGTAAAATTATTTAAATGCATAAACTTACCGTCAATTATAAATGTTTGAAATATCACATAAAATGAGTGTTTGTAAACAGTAGTCAGTTTTATCGATAAAACACCGCATTCGAAACACGGTCAATGTAATGTTCTAATAATGATGATGATGGCACTGATAGTATACGCACTTTAATAACTAACACAGTATAAATGGGTATAAAAGTTGACGAACTCGTAATATAATTTAGAATAATAGTACGCAAGACGCACGCACCCGAAGACTGCCGCGACGCGAATGCTCCACATGTTCGCTTCTTCCTGCGAACCAAGGAGCGTTTGTAGCTGTGCGACTGTGGCTAAACAGAATTATGCTTGCGCTTTATTAATCATTCGCTTTTAACTATTACTAGTTACACAGGTCACCGACTTAATAATCAGTATTTACCTTATAATACAGGAAATCAGAATAAACCTGGATCAAGACGATCTATCGGGATTTTATTAATATTATTCCCAGTCGTAATAACCGATCAAATCAATTATAGATTTTTTCACAGTATTTGTACTTACGCGTCTTATTCCATAAACTAATTATGAACCAATGACTCTCGAGTAGGGTAGCTCAATGCTTGAAGAAACCCATAAATATATCATAATCTGACAGATTTCCAATAAAAAATTCTTGTCTCAATATCAGTGACGCCTTGAAGTGCATAAACCCCAAAACACCGAAGCTTTAAATACTATTCCGATTTTTTTAAATGGGTAGAAAAAAACAATATTGAAAATTATAAAAAAATATATACAGGAAGAGGCGGACACTGTATAGAGACAAATAAAACAGGTCATTATCGACATCTTATAAGGCCTTATTCAATATAATAGTGTAATGAGAGTGTGTGCTTGCGGTGCGTATGCGTGTACCAAGCTCTCTATTCTCTCTAGTCTCTAGTCTATTCGTATACAAACGATCACTAACTAATATTTGATATCATACTATTAAAGCGGACATCCTCGGATTATCAAATTTATATAATGTATTAAAAGGAAAAATACTATAAATAAACGAGAAAAATCCTTTATTTTTGTGTCTTTTTTTCAAATTATACCAATCAATAATATATTAATGAAAAATCTTAAATACAATAGATTAAATTATATTGTATTTAATTTTGAATGAATGGGCTTCAATATAATTGTGTTTTAGTGAGTCGTGTGTGTACGAATAGAAGAATATTTAAGAATGTACGATGAAGTGTTTTGACGTATTCGAAACCTGAAACGAATACTTTTATTATTTAAATTGAATTATAACACAATAATCAACTTGATATAAATCTACATTTATCATAAGATGTAGGGGGCGGAAGTGCAAAAATCGTAATCAATTATTTTAACTGATTTTAACCCGACCAAATTTATTTAATACAAATAATTATCTTATTATATTAAATTAAAACAAAAACAATTGAAACTTGTTTTTAACTTCCGCCCCTATTAGTGAGTCGTTTGTGTACGAATAGACTAGACCTCGGTAGTATTGGTGTGCACGCATACGCACCGCACGCACACATTACACTATTATTTTGAATAGATTACCTGTTGTATACTCTAAATAAATATGCTTAATCAAATGCTGACATTAGAAATGCAGATGATTAGAGGTAAATAAAATGTGTATATTTTTAATTAAAAGTTTAAGGAGCTTTTTTATCAATATTTTTTTGTAATCACATATTATTTACTAAAATAAAATAAATGTTATCGAGTAGCTAAACTGTGTAAAATAGTGGCTAAAGCTGTGAATGCAATACGACTCGGTTGACATCTGTGGTTAGCAGTCGACAGCAAAGCTTTAAATAAATACAAAAAAGGGCGCCAACCTAAAATAGTAAGTTGTTCTGCTTTCGGCAACCAAAGTCAAGGCATTACATTACATTATTATACTGCATTAATAAATACTATCTCCATATAAAGAACACAAAGGGGACTTGACTTGTCTTCACTGCAGTTCAATGCACGAATATTGATCACTTCGAGGGAAACTGAATACATATGTTATAACAAGACGCCTTTACATAATAATAAATAAATAAGAACCGTAGAAAGATTACTATTGTAGAGGGACTGGGTGGAATAAGGGCGTATACTGACATTGACATTATAGAGATAATCATTTTATGACTTCAGTACCAAGTGCTTTGACGTATTCGAGCTCTGCAACATTATTTTACACAAAACATTATATGATATTCATCTACAGTTATCATACATCAATTATTATATTCATGGGACAAACTATAAAGTTTAATGCAAATTTCAAAAGTGGTACTTCGAGATACGAATTTAATTCGTTCCGGGAAAATCATCGTATGTCAAAACAATCGTATCTTAAAGCAATTTTTTCCATACAAACTGCCATTATTCCGTTCCAGCCCCTCAAAAAGTCCTAGCAAAAAAATGTTTTCTTAACGTACCACGTGTTTTTGAATAAAAAAAAATGTTTTAAGAAAAACATTTTGTAAAATCGGCAATGGATAGTTTGAGGTTAAAATAAATAAAGTAGTAATGAGTGCTCTAGAATTTTGAGCAATCGAAAACTGTATTTTTACCCTCTTAACCGAGGTTTGGTAATATACAATGTTCTTGTGATAGGAAATACAATATAAATAATATTATTATTTTAGATGTTTTTAATTCTCAATAATTGATGGGTTGGATGAAATAAAGGTGTAAATGAAAATTGTCAGTTTCGAAATAATCAAGTAAAATTTTCTATATTTAATATGATTTTGGTAACAAATATATGCCCATAACATGTTTTATGTTGATATCCAAAAGTTTCAATGTACGTTAAAATTATTTATCATATTTAATTAGTTATCCGCCCTTATTCCATCCAACCTCTCAAATGTCAGATTAAGAAGATTAAGAATTGTCAGGAAGAGAAGTGATTGGTCAAACAATATGTTTTGTTTTTAACGATCATGAACCTACTTCTCTTTATATATTAAATATCAAACTAAATTACCGCAAATGTATGGTAAAAAAAATTAAATAGTTTTATATTGATCACCAAATTATCGCTAATTAGTACACTGTTTGATTTTGTGTCGTCAATTAAAATGATTAATGTTGAATTTAAATACACATCGAAAATGTATTCGTGTCGAATGCTAATTGATTGAATGTCGGATTACTTAACCGATTTGATATACATTTATATGAAAAATGGACTTTAATTGAAAACAGAATTATCAAAAAGCTGATCATTTGCTGTTTTCAAGTCCCTGATTTACTTTTAAAAGAACATCAATCAAAATGTACTATACGATAAATTGTGTTGCAAAAGACCACTACTTATAACGGACACTTTGATTTCAACCACCTATTGAAATATATTTATGTCTTTCTTGTTATAAATTACAATAGGAATGATATATATGACAAAATTGGTCCAAAATCACCTTGTATTATTATTGAAAAGCACAGCCCACTTACAGTAATGTCCCATAATCGTTTGCAGGTAAAAGAAACCTTACTTTTCTATGACGTCATATCTAAGACCATTCAAATAAAATAACCAAAGACAAAAAATTGATAAATCTTCTAATAAAAAGGAACACACAATTATAATTTGAAAAAAAAATATATAGAAGAATAATTAATAATTATATATCATCTGAGATGAATTTGGAAAGCTTGGAAAATTTACAGTAGAATATCAATGATCCGGATTATTTATAATAACACAAATCTCTATTATTATTTATATTTGTATTATAAATAAAAAGTGCATTCTTACTGAGACACATTACTTACAGACACACTTACTGAGATTCAGTATAAATATTTTTTATTTAGATTTAAAAAAAAATATTATTAAATTATTGATTGCAACAAAGTGCTATCATTTTTAAATGTCTCATACTTTTAAGACATACAGTGTAACTTGATATCAAAGGCGCCTGTCAAATGTAAAAATATTTACCACAATAAAGTATTTTTTTTGCTTTCGTTTAGTATATTTCCTTTTAATATTTTTTTAGTTACCGCTCGAATATCAAGACAACAATATATTCATTAGACAAAAACGTCCCGATTCGCCGCAATTTTTAAATCTAGAAATTTGTCTTTGAATGAAACATTATTAGGCTAAGTATCGTTTAATTGAAAAATCATTTTTTTCCCAAGAAACAAGCACCTGATACTTGTTGGGACATATTCATAAAACTCATTCCAACATGTTTGATTATATTGTCCAATTCAATTACTATTTAGAAATGAAGGAATCGAAATGCGCATATCTGCGCTGCGAAAATAATGCAATAATGATAAAATTAATAAGTTACTTTTACCATGTTGCGTGATAGCTCAGAGGATAAGACGCGTGGCCAATAATACTGTGGTCATAGGTTCGAATCCCACTCAAGTCAAGAATTTTTAAAATTGATTTGATCGGTTATTACGACTGGGAGATCGGGAATAATATTAATTAAATCCCGATCGATCGTCTTTATCCAGGTTTACTCTGATTTCCTGGATTGTAAGATAAAAATACTGAGGCGATAGTCGGGCAGAGCCGCTCTGTCGGTGACCTGTGTAACTAGTAATAGTTAAGATCACCGACAGACAATTAACACGCTGTGTGTATAAAAACCTCCTCAAAGAAAGCTACATCAGAGAGATGTACGATTTCCTCTTGGTATTCAGACGACTGTGTTCTCAATAATAATAAAATTATATATATATATATATATATATATATATATATATATATATATATATATATATATATATATATGCTCTCATATGCTGTAATAACATAACTCTGCTGCCTAACTATATAATATATATATATATTGCGGTTAATGTTATAGATGCGCGTGAATCGGCTTAGATCCATGTATGGAGTAGTTCCATAGTGTAATTTGTTAGTAATGATGACGTCGGCAGTGTGATGGAATGGCATTATTAGTTAGAAGGTAGTGGCTGTTCTGAGATTTGTGACTGTAGTGTTCGGTGAGTAGAAACACCTGCCGTTCCGAACAACACTGCACTGTGCATTATGTCCAGGGCCGAAATAGACATTTTATATTAATATTTAATACATCAATAACATCGAATCGCTTATTTAGAAAACTTACCATGTTCAAATTAATTCATTCTGACATATTCACAAAAATATCTTTTGGTAAGTTTCATATTGTAAACCAAATTCGGAATTAATTTTTACGTCATTTAATATGATGATACCTAAGATGGGACAGCATAACTAAAAAAATACATTTTTTTCACAATTTAGGCAAGTTTTTATTGTTTCGGCCCCCATTGTCGATATACTACCCGAACCGAATTTAAGCCTTGTATCATTACACAGGGCGATAAACTACGCCCTCATAATTCGAACTATGGTCTAGTCACCCAACTCTATGCACACAGTAGTTTCACTGCTAATTGCCCGTTTTTTGTTTTTATTTTACTACTCCTAACCGCCTTGTGGTTTGTGAATTCGTGAGTGAAGCGGTTCAATTCACGGCACCGGCAAAAACGGTATCCATAGGAGACTAGATCTGAAGGACTCATTGCTGTGTGGTGGTCTGGGAAACCACCTCTACTTTATTCTCCCGTAAAGGCCACAGTGGTCTGGCCAACCCTAAAAGTAATAAATTCCCAGGCATACTTAAATACGATAGTTTAGTTACTTAGTTACACTTATGATTTTTTATTAGTTATTGCCTTGTCTGCGGGAAACCGATCAAAAGTACAGCAAAGCAACTCTATTACCGTCTTTACGGTATACGTTTAAGGCGACGCGCGCATAGGAATCACAAGCTTTAGGGAAGGCGTCATGATATTTATGTATTTAAGTACATTGAAAAAACGTAAACGATATTGTGAACCAAGCTGTAATCTTTGGCCCGTCCAAACAGACCTCGAAATCCGTTGAAAATTTGCCGGTGAACTGCGCGCGCACAGAATATTCATACTACTTTATGGCGAAGCCTTTCAATGTAAAAATTCGATATAAAATAGTCAACATACCGATTACCGATCAACAAGCTGGAGAGAGTTATCGCCCGAATTCGGAACACAAAGTGCATCGACAATGGTGGGCCGTCATGATTATATGCCGCCCCATCCTGCAGATAACTGAATTTGACTTCCCATGACCTCATGGAGGAAAACTTCAATAAAATAAATAAATAAGATGTAAATACTTCACACATGAGTAGATCCTATAATAACTATTTGTAGTGAATCCGACCCTGCGTGTTATCGTCCCGAGGCTATGAAGGCAGCTGCAAGATGTCCAAATCTCCAGTTGTTACACGTGCTGTGTTGTGCCTGAACCGTGATACAACCTTATTCCTGTACACTATTATACCCTATTAATGTATTATTATACTGAGCATGCATACATAGTGGGCCTGTATCCTTGTCGTCATACATTCCATATACATGAGAGAAAAAAACAGCCCATTTACATTATGGACTGCTGACAACCTACCGCAACAAAAGCTCAATACATTACTATTAACATTGATATTTATAGGTTAAAGTCTAATAAATACGATTATTAAGGACTTGAATAAAATAATTAAAAGTCCCAAAATTGCGTATAGCAACTAAATTCCCAATATATATATATATATATATATATATATATATATATACTGCTCATATATATATATATATATATATATATATATACTCACTATATATATATATAAATATATATATATTGCTAACTATATATATATATATATATATATATAAACATCTATTTTTAATTATATTTTATTATCACTCAATGTCATTTTAAAGAAAGTAATGAGCAGGTATTATTTTACATTTAGATATATATAAATATAAATATATATATATATATATATATATATATATATATATATATATATATATATATATATATATATATATATATATATATATATGCTGCCTATATGCTATATATATATATATATATATATAAACTTCGTGATAGCAAAAATTTCATATGAAATATATCTTAACAAATATAATATAAAGACATTGAGTCCATCTACTTGGTCAGCCATCTTGATATTTATACATGCAGTTTTCTGGAATATTTATGTACATCGCTCTTCATTACTGTTGTTTTATCACTGTTAATCACCTTGATTACAGTGTTGCCTCTGTCAAACTTATCTGCTTGGTCCACCATCTTGATATTTATCATCCACTTGTCCGGCCTTCTAATATCGGTGGTGTCGGTTCTACACGTTTCGCTCTGTTTACAGGTTAAAATGCCATATTAGCTTTTATTTTCAATACAGAGGTGAAATATTGGGGATGATTTAAATAACACATTATAACTATTTTACAACTTTGCATTAAATAACTGTTTAAATGTTTAAAGTAAAATTGAGGATATAATATATCATACATGATATTGAAATTACATGACTTAATAATTGCTCCATACAAAATTCGTGACCAGTGGAGACTCTTTTTAACATTCATCTTAAGATTTGGTTACTAAATATATTACAATTTCTTTATTATGCATAAGTTTTTACAGTGATATATAGAACAAACATCTTCGGAAATAGTCTTAGGTGTACAGAGTATATAAATCTTTTTACCTATAACTAATATGAGGATGTTTTATTTAAATTTGATATGAATAATACTATTAAATTATAGAAAGAATGGGGAAAAAATAAAAACCCATTTACAAATTTGAAGATTATCAAATAACAACAACAATAAAAGCAATATTGACAAAATACAATGCTTACAAACTGAATAACAGTTTGTTTGGGTAAAACCAAATTTGAGCTGAGTGGATTATTAGAAATTTTATCAGTTTTGGAATTCCATTGGTAAAATTAACTTACGTTTCCTCGAGGCATATTTATTGGTTGCTAACTGCTTATTTGATTTAAAGTAACTATATTAATAATATAGCCACATAGTTACATATTTAGTTGATCATAATTTTAAGTAGTTAATGAGTGTAAAAATGTTTCTTTCTAGTGTTTTTAGAGTAAATTATTAAACATATTTCACTTTGAAGCATAATAACTTGACTTTAACTTGGCCATGATTGATCAGATTGAATTAATTTAGAGACATCATTCTTATACATATTTACTCGTAAGAAAATTGTCTCTGTTTCTTTTAGGGCAATTGTGCAAAAGTAAATACAATCACCAAACTAAGTCCGTAAATATTCAGCATATTATTGTAGAAAAGGTGTTCCATTTCAAGCAAAATGTTGTCCTAGTAAACCTTGAGGGTCCTTAAGAACCACAAAAAATCCACAGACAGGAAACGAAGCCCTGAAGTGGGTCTTCTCATATATCATCAGCTGCCATTGATTAGATTTACTTTAACCTAAATTGCCACTTTATTTAATGTGTCAATTTGTCATAAACCCGAGGGATTCGTTGTCCTTTTTTTCAGGTTGCATGTGTTGATAATATGATAATATTTTAGTAATGATCGTTGTTCAGATTGCAGGAATATCAGGTGGATAGCAATCACGCCATTTCAATACAAGGCAGGTGTTCACTGGCTACTTTGTTAAACATTTATCCAATATAAGTATGTTTCCTCGGCCGAATACCATTTTATGAGATTTAAATTATATTATGCATTATTGAGAATTCGAATTATTTGCCAATAAGCACGCAATTAATACGTATTGTGCAATAGTAGTAATAAATGCGCTAATGCGCTAATGTATTGAACTCCGACATTAATCAAATAAACATTTCTTTTGTAAATGCCGTCATTTTCGTAATGTTCAATAAGTCAATGAATTTTGTATACATATTATAAATTATCGATTATCAAAATTCCCCACAATTATAAAAATCGACATTCATACTCACTATAAACTACTGAAAATATCTTCTCAAATAACAAATAAATAATTAGTAATTATTTTACATCTGCATCATTGAGGATTTTGAAGTAATCTATTCTTATGGATAAAATTGTAAATGTCTACTTAGCAATCTCTGCACAAGTATTGTTAACTGATAGTTAAAATATTATTATGAGTGTTTCAGGGATATAAAAATTTTGATGTCTCCCGATTATTATCGGGTTTTTTATTTATCGTCATTTCAATGATTTAAATGAATAATAAAACATTTAAAATTTAGCTTTTATTGAATATTGATGTGTTTTTTTCTTGTAGCATGAAAATATTTGCTGGCCATATAAAACCAACTATGAACAGCCACAGAACAGCTGTCAGAACGATTGTAGTGAAGGTCAATAAAATACGGCGGCAGTTCATAAATAACAGAAGGTCAGTCAAACTGAATATTGCTTAACTCAATTTCATAACAAAAACCACACTTTTGTACATTCTTCTCCCGACGCTCCGTCTAATAACACATTTCTCGTTTTATTTTCCCGTTTTTCAGAATATTTGCAACAACCAAAGCCGAACAATGGGAGATGATAACGATGACTGCATTGTGTTTGAACAAAAAGATTTATTTTCGGCTGCTTTTCCGATTATGAGTGAAATCAGGAAACAAGGGAAACTTTGTGATGTGATCCTGAAGGTATATTTTATTAAGACATTTAGTATTATTTTATTTATTTAAAAATAAATTAAAATATGCAGGTGGGAAATACCTCGATTGCTGCTCATAGGATTGTATTAGCTGCAAACATTCCATATTTTTACATGATGTTCTTAAATGATATGGTTGAGAGTACTCGGAAAGAAATAACAATGAAAGAAATTGATCCAGTGTGTGTGTGCTTACATTAGTGTTTATTTATTCTGTCTTTTGTATTTATTAAATCTGATTGTTTTAGAGCTTTTGAAAGACTTATTAATTTTGCATACACCGGGTCGGTAAAAATAAATTCATCTAATGTTGAATCTCTAATGGTGGGATCTTCTTACCTTCAACTCACTCAAGTCAGAGATGCCTGTGCCAACTTTTTAAAACATAGGTAAGTTCATACTAATTGAATCTATAATCAACACAACAATATTCTTTTTGTTCAATTATAGATTTCACCCCCATATAGTAATTGGAATCCGTCAATTTGCTGATACATTAGGATGTGTTTCTTTGGTTCAAGCGTGCGATAAATATATTAATGCGTGCTTTGCCAAAGTATCAGTGTCACAGGAATTTTTAAATTTAAGAGTAGATGAATTAGCTGAAATTTTAAGCAGGGATGAATTGCAAGTCTCAAGGTAATTTAAATTTAGTTGTATTACTTCTTTGATGATAAAACATATTTTAATAATTATTTTTCAGCGAGGAACTTGTTTTCGAAGCAGTCATGAAGTGGGTAAAATATGATCCTGAAAATAGAAAAGTCTTGTTACCAAAACTATTATCCAAAGTGCGACTTCCTTTGTTGTCTCCACATTATTTGATCGATAGAGTTTCAACTGAAGATATAATTAAAACATCACATCAGTGCAGGTATAAATATATTATTCGTCATTTACTGTTTGAAATATATTTTGTTATGCTTTTATTGTGTAATTCGAATTATTACAAAATATGCTTGCTTTCAAATATAATTTTCAGGCAATGGAGTATGTTTCATGCTCCGATTACCTCGACTTGTGTTTCCTTACTAATTGACTTTCAAAGCACTATTTCAAAATCATGTTGAGCACACATTATTATTCAGATATGATTGCATTATGATAATTTGTTACATGATACTGTATAATATACATTATTCATTTTTCAGAGATTTATTAGATGAAGCAAGAGATTTTCATTTAGTCCCCGAACGACAATTCCTAATGGAAGGAAGCAGAACCAAACCAAGATACCCTGAATGCTTTACCGGTGTAATATTTGCTGTAGGGGGATTAACAAAAACTGGTATGCATTATTATGTCAATATATATCATCAAACTGGATATCTCATGAAATAATTGTGTTCATATTCGTACATAATATTAATTGAAGAGAATCATTTTGAAATAGAACATATTGTTAAGTTGATATCTGACTCATAATACGAAGAATATTTCATATGGGAGCTAATTTCTAATAAATGAACAAAAAATTACTAGAGAATAATATTTTAGTGTCTTACAAGTTTCTATTTCTACATGTATATTTTTTATACTTGGTTAAATTCACTCCAAACTTTTGTATGCCTATCGAGGGTTTCAGTAATTAGAATTAATAATACACCATACAAATCACATTACAAGTCTATTTTTTAGCATTATTGGGATATTAATTTATATAAAAATTGTTTATTAAAGGTGAGTCACTTTCCACCGTGGAAGCTTATTGTCCAGCTCGTGAGCAATGGAGTCCAGCTGAACCTATGTCAACATTGAGATCACGAGTGGGAGTAGCTTCATTGCATGGTCATTTATATGCGCTGGGTGGCTATAATGGATGCGAGCGGTTAGCAACAGTTGAATCATATGATCCTGAGATAAAAAAATGGTCGAAAGTGGCTTCAATGAAATATAAAAGAAGGTAACCTTAATGACTGTACATTTATAGTAATGTATTTTGACTTTTTTTAAATTATTCTAGTGCCTTAGGAGCTTGTTCATTAGGAAATAGTATATATGTTTGCGGAGGATATAATGGAACCACATCATTAAACAGTGTTGGTATGGTAATTGATTTTTTTGGTCTTTTATTTTATAATTAAGTTTCAATTAATTATTCAGAAAGGTACTCACCTGTGACTGATTCGTGGGAAATGGAATCTCCAATGATAAGGTTTAGATCAGCGGGCGGAGTAGCAACTTTGGGTGGATGCATTTGGGCAGTTGGTGGACATGACGGATTGTCTATATTCGATTCCGTTGAAAGATATGACGTGAGAACTCCGCATTGGGCCAAACAAAAACCTATGCTTACCAAAAGGCAAGTGTTTACCAAAATATCAACTCATTAGATTAATTTTAATTTGATTGTTTCCTTATTTTAGGTGCCGTTTAGGAATTGCCACTTTAAATGAAAAATTGTATGTTTGCGGAGGATACGACGGTAATACATTTTTGCAATCTATCGAAGAATATGATCCTGTCAACGGTCAGTGGAGAACTTTGAGTCCAATGAATCATATGCGGTCGAGAGTTGCTCTTGTGGCTAATATGGGAAAACTTTGGGCTATCGGAGGTTAGTTATACTTTTACACTTTAATGTCGGATGCTAAAAATATGCTGCTTGATAAATAAATGAAGAAATGCATAATAAAATTTGAATTTATGTTTTTTTCCTAAACATTAATAAAATGTAGTTTTGTTTAATGCTACAATTTTTTTATACACATTTAAACAAAGGTGTTTAGCTTATTTTTATTTAAATGATTGCGGTTTCGGTGAAGACGTTGCGTAACAATATATACATAACATATTAATTCTACGTATTCAATAAAATTTCAGTTTGTGTTAAAAATTCATTGACCTGTGTAACCTATAGCAATTTCTGTTTAAACAAACAATATATTTCTCTATTCTTTTAATTCAATTGCTTGGTTAGTCTTCTTCATTTACACTGTGTTTTTTTTTCATAATAACATTTCATTTGATAAAAAACTTATTTTTTTATTAATAAATAAAATGTTGAAGAATGCTGTATAGTACATATTATTATTTAAGGAATATGTTGTTAAAGTTTTTTGTTTATTTTACTACTAAGTACATTATGATTGATTTTATTCAAAGCTTCATCTTTTAGTTTTAATTTACATATTTTCATCATAAAAATTAGTTACTAAATTTAATACAAATTTTGTTTTTAGGATACAATGGTGAGACAAATTTAAATACTGTGGAAGTATACGATCCCGTATTGGATTCATGGCAATTTGTGGCTCCGATGTGTGCTCATGAAGGAGGAGTCGGAGTCGGACTTGTCCCGTCTTTGTGATAATATGACTTAGTAAGGAAGTATTCTTAAATTTATTTTAAAATCCATTATTTTCAATTGGGCTCAGTGATACTTATTCATAAAAATATACACATATTTTGATCTCAGTGTGACCACTACTTTATATTTTATTCTAAGATGGAGCTTTATTATTATTTACTTTGTCGCTGTACCTGTATTTTTTTATTAAAATAATAAAATCGTCTTCATAAATAGTTGAGTGTATTTTATTAATATCATATTTAATATGGGAGAATTATTGGGGATTAGGAAATGCATTTGTACACATTAAATGATAACCGACAAGGATCTATGAAAATTACCTGTTATCTGATATTTGTCGTCATATTCAGAGAATTGTTTTGATTTATACCACAATATGGTGGTAGATAACATTAAAAGTCAAATTATTTATTTTGGTCCATTGTCTAATGGAAGGCTTCGATGCAGGGTGGACTATATTTAGTGGATAGCATGGTTAATGTTTGCCAATGTCTCTTCTACGTAAAAGCTTTGTTACCTCAAATATGCTAATCTCAATCCTCTCTCTCTGTAGATTTTAGTCTTCAACTACACATATTTCAAAATAAATCCTCGGTTTTGTTTATTAAAGGGCTGTTTTCTTTTATACATTGTATGACTTATTCATAATAAATATAAAGTGCGTTTTAATATTTTTTTCCCACTTATTATTATTATTATTATTATTATATGATTATTGTAATTTAAAGTATCAAAATATTGATCCTCATGTCAAATAAGTAAAAGGAACATGTGTGTATACTTTATCTCACACATTTATTAATTAATTAAAACAAAAAATAAAAAACAAGTGATTATCTTGTAAATTAAAAATACATACAAAAGCCTACAGTGTAAAATATTTCACTGGAAGCGTATAAATAATTATCAAATGTAAAATTTATATGTAGTTTTGATTTTTCACCTTTTTATATAAATAAAACAAATTACAGTTTGGTTCTCTCGTTTCATATTTATTTCCATAAGAAAAAATAAACAATATTGTTCAGCTTCTTCTATTAATATATTTTATAATTAAAATTCCATCCTATATAAAAAATGTCTGTTTGTATTAACAAACAGACAAATTATTGTATTTTATTCTAACGGATACCATCACACTTAATATAAATTTACCTCTGAGGTCATCCATTTCCCTTTTTATAGATATCAATATATATAGAAATATAAACTGAATTTTTTATGAGGTGTCATTTGAATATTTCAAGGGTAATGAAAATCACTTTAGTGAAATCAGTGATAAATGATTCAATATTTTCCAATTTAATAATAATATATTCGAGGTACGTTCTGAGACTAAGTATAATATGGAGTTATGCAAAAAGCTAAATATCCGCATATTACCTATTTCAAGGCTTATTATTCATAAATAACCCATTTCCAGTTCTTTACTATACAATTTTGTGAGGTCATACAGACATAAATATACGGGTATATAAAAACGACTTAACTATAGGAATCTGACTTGAAAATAACTTATTTACAGACTTTGGATTTAATGACAAAAAATTCAGTCAAATTAAATACTTGCTGCTAATACTAAAAAAATAAAATTTAAAGATCCGTAAGATCTCTAGTACAAATTAAGGATAAAATCAGTGAAAAGTGAGAACAAATAGAGAAATGATTTTGTAATATTAGATTATTCTCGTAATAAGAGAGAAAGTAACATCTATGAGTTTTTATAATGGTCAGAAAATGTTTATAAAGTTCAATTTACTCCCATTGCTGGGCAATATATTTATAATATGATAAATTTAGTTATATTCAATGAAGTATGCAATACACTAAGACGCGGCACAGATACCACATGCTTCTAGGGTGTTCTCATATTTCCGCCAATGAAAAAAATGTAAATAAACACGAGTACAATCAGTGCCTAAGGTTGGTTCTCTCATTATTAAACCTAGGCCAAGAGGGTGAAAAAAAAGATTTTCAATTGCTCACAATTATAGAGCACTGCGCGGCTTACATCTTTATTATATTGGTTTATTATGTGGTAAAGTGTATTATTCTATTTGAATTTTCAGATATTAACATACTAATTAACTACCTATACTATTAATTACTAGTACCTTTTTCAATATAAGCTAATAATACTATGAAATATATTTTTTACCCCAATCGGCTGTGATTGGTTATATCGTAATAGTTTATCTCACTTCTTGACGTGTCTTAAATTTGACATTTGCTCTACAAAAAATAATTTTCGATTATTTCGAGTGACCATTAT
>JAGTTH010004527.1:0-60090 GCA_022606485.1 Agraylea sexmaculata
TATTTTGCTACTGATATTGTGTCAAACACAAGACTCCCTCGAAGTTGGCGGCACAATTGGCTCATTGTGGAGTAAAGCGCCACTTTCTGCAGCATCAGGTTGTTCAGCGCCCGCTGGCACATTTCGTTGCCGACACAAGTATGGTGTACTGATTGGAGATCCTCCTCCAGATTCCCTACTCTGTAATAAATAAAACATTTATAATTGTTATATTATGTAAGTGTAAATTGGGAAATTACCTTTTTATCGGTTCCACAACAAGTGGCATTGTGACACGGAGGATCTGTGGTAGGACAGTAAAGTGCGCACGGAGGTTCAATTGAACCATTTTTTTCTGGCATGCCCTAAAAATGATCATAAAATATTATTTTTAATTTAATTCTAAATAAAATAAATAAATAATTACATCATATCCATCTGCTGGAATTTCTACAAATTCAGGTTGAATTGTGGTTGAATGAATGCCTTCATTGTGAAAAAATTCTTTAACTTTTTCAGCAATCTTCATATACTCTGATAAATTTCGACACCTATAAAAAAAAAATTAATTGAATTTTCGTGAGTTTGAATTTAAATTAGTTTACCTTATATGAGCCGAAGCGATGATTCTGTCACCAGCCAATTGCCAAACGTGAAATTCGTGGACAGCAATCACACCATCCACTCTCTCCAGTAACCTTCTTTGAATAGCATCAACCTGTTATCAGAATAAAAACATTTCGTACAAAAAAAAAACTAAGCAGATATTACCTGAAGTAAACTATAAATACCTGAATATGTGTCGGTACCGTCTGCAATAAGATCAATGCAGATTCTCGGAGCAGAGGCCAAACTGAGTGAAGAATCAATAATACTAATACGACACTCAGTGCTGGATCAATGTAAAATCGATATTTCCAATTAGTGAGCCAAACCATTAGCGCAGAGCAAATAACGATTACAGAACCTGAAAAAAATAAATGTTATTTTTACTCAAAGTGGTTCATTATCTTATTGGCTATTGTTTTTGATTACAGGGAAGCTATAAAATTATTATTTTTATCAGTTACATTTTCACTAGATAAATGATAATAGTTTTACAACATGCTTATAATATCACTATCAGAGTTATCAAAAGAGAAATGAAACTGATAATTAAATTTTCATATTTATAATAATCAAAACTCACCCAAAGCATCTGACAATAGATGTAAGAAAACACCTCTCATATTCATTTGTGAAGCATCATGAGAGTGGCCATGTTTTGTCGGTGGTTTTGAAAATACAGAATCATTTTCATTGTCATCAGTACCAACGAGTTCGGTAAGTCCACTGGGAACATGGGAGTGACCATGTCCACCGCCGTGTTCTGTAAATATCATAAATATAATCCAGCTCTAAGACATAAAAAAAAACTATAGAACTTACCGTGAAACAGACAAAGCCCAACCACATTCACTACAAGACCAATAACTCCGACAACAACCAACAGCTTCGGTTGGTGAATTTCTTCGACTTCGATAAACCTTTTAAAAGCTTCGACTGTTATACTAAAGCACAAAGCCACTAAGAACACTGCATTAACTAAAGCTCCCAAAACTTCAGCTCGAGCCCATCCGAAGGTATTTTTGGACCATTTTTTGGGAGACATCTAAAATTATTTTTAAACATATTAAACAAACTGTTATCCTTTTATATACAACCTAGACTATATTATTTGAATACACACACTTTGATTGACATACTTATTATAATGGAGGATTCACTAATTCAATTGAAGGATTTATAATTCAATTGAATGGAATTGAATGTTCCTTTTAAAAGCCAATCACACAATAGCACACCGAATAATTTAAACAGCACATTATATTATATGAGAAAACTTACTTTGACTGAAAGAAACGCCACAACAAGTGCGGCGACATCGCTGAGCATATGAAAACTGTCAGCTACAAGGGCCATAGAATTTGTTATGTATCCTACAGCAATCTCGACCATAAAAAATATTGTGGTCATCCATAACATGGATATCAGACGACATTTTTTGCCAGTGTAACGGCCCATTTTAATCTGAAAAAACAATTTAACATTAGATGATATATTTTACAGATGCATGAAATAATACAACACAAAAAAAGACCTAACAAAAATAATTTAAATACAGGTTGTTACATCACATAAAATGTATTCTATTATCTCAGTATATTTTTGACATTATATTAACGTTATCACGTTTTTTGCACACCTAATATAATTGTTTTATTATATATTTACTGTAATTTTTGCATGGTATTTATTCTGTGGAATGTATCTTGAAGCCAAATTGACTGTAAATTGTTTTCTGAAAAATATGGTTTCATAATCTATTAGAGATTATCTTATAGATAAACATATTTAAACATGGTTTCAGAATAAACAAGCTGTGGGTTTATGTTAAAACCACAATTTTACTATATGATAACAGTATTTTTTGATGAAATGTATATTGATAAACAAATAATATATTCAATAATTTAAGGCTTAAATTTAAGGAATACATAGAGAAGAAAACATTTTGTTTTATACAGACGCATGCATTCCTGGTTTTTTATTATGTATTATTATGACTAATCTCATTAATATTGTAATATATGCAATTTGATTCACTAGCTGTTCATTTAAACGATCATCTATTCATAGGAAATCAAACAAACCGGTATACACACTTACTACTACACTTTTATACTGAATCTAGAAATAATTCCTTTGTGCAATTGCTCCCAGTGAACCTTGACCTCTATGAATTACACAGTCACCATTTTTAAAAATAGTTACTAACCGAATGGAAGTCAGTTTATTATTAGAATAAAATACTTAAAATATAAAACAAAGCGCAAAGTTACTTATCATACACCGCAACACAAAAGAAATTTATCAATTGATTAATAAATAAAAAAATGTGAAACTACAATAACGCAACAGTAAAATAAATAGAAAGCAATATTTCACAATGTTATGAATTCTGGTTTTATATTAGAGGAACGAAAATAGATCCATGGAAAACCTTGAATATATTTATGTACGAGAATAACATGAATTTGCCGAGTCACGAATTTCAGAATTTCAGAAGAACAACGCTCTGAGCAAATAAATAAGTTATGATTTATACGCGTATTATTGCAAATAATAAAGAAATGAGCATGTGCAAAAGGTTATCAATGCGATGGTATATTGACTTATAATGTATGCTTCATCACATTGTCAGCTTTTTAAGGTGAGAATGAATAAAAAATAATGAAATGAATTGTAATAAAATACAAATGTATGCAAACAGTTACCAGTTCAGAACAAAACCATGGCAAGTCACTATCTACAATGCCTGCTACTGCGGCTGACACTTCCTACTGACTGTGTTGCCAGTTGACACAACAATATATACATTTCTTGATTGTACCTCGGCTGCAAATATCGAGCATACAATATATAAATAATGTAAACAATTCGCAAATGTATTAAATAACAAGGCGACCTTTCCATAATTTTTAATTCGAAACAGGTTATTTTGAAAACAAAAAATCTATTGTGTACGTAATGAGATATTTTTGTTTGATATAAGTATTATCCTAGACGTGTCATATTATCTTACCATATGAATAAAAAAATTAACTATACGCCATCAATGAAAATTTAAAATTAGCAGTAAGTAGGTACATTTTGTATTTCCTGTGATTTGTTATTAATCTTTTGCTGTACATAATAAATATATGAATATAATAGAATAGAAAAGATATTGTATCAAACTTTGAATTGTACAATATTATAACATTTTTTATATGACCAATCTTAATAGCTTATGGAATAATATAAATTAAACAGCACAAATTACAAAAAAAAATATTTAATATTGCATAATATCAACAATTATTACATATCTAAAAAACAATTTAATAAATAACAGTTGCACAATAATTAAAATTATGTGAGTGATTTAACATCTGATAAAGGCCAGAGCCTAAAAATAACACGACTAATAATCAAGCCTTGAGGAACGGGACCGTAGTTTCTGGAATCGAATGAAATATCCGCATTGTCTCCTTCCAACCAAACATGACCACGGGGTACTACTTGTGAGAAGAGTGTATTTTTGCTTTTGACTTTGTCTCCCGGTAATGCCACGATTCTTTTGCAAATAAAATTCGAGGGATTCGACAGACTCTTGGCCACCACTATATCTCCAATATGATATCGTTGAAGTCTTGTACTAATATGCTCAGTTAACAATATATTATCGGAATAGAGTGTCGGTTGCATTGATGGACCTGAACACTGAAATGTGAATAAAAACATTGGGGGTAAATATTGTATAAAATCAAGTGATCATAATAAAGATTAACTTTACTTACAACAACGACACCCAGGAGGTATTCAAATGTGCAATGTGCCAAACAGAGATACTTGATTCCTCTCCAAATCATGGCGTCAGTTCTTTTTATCTTACTACAATCCAGTATCTTATATCCAGCATCATGTACTCATCTTGGCAACTGCTATTTTTGTTCTATTTACAATGCTCTAGTGACAGATCCGACAATGTTGCCATGTCGATCGTCGATTAATACATAATAATAAAAGCTTTTTTATTTATAAATTATATTTAATTCTTTAAGATACAGATATAATGTTTATTTGGAAATATTTAATATGAATTATACTTTTTTATTATTTTAAAAATATTGAATCGAATAAGTCAGTACATAAAGTTGTGAATAAAATTATTACATACAATTTAGATATCAGTGTTTATTATTCGCGTTTTTTTTAATAATTTATAAAATATGTCGGCGCGCGCAGGCAGCAGGGGTGCATGTAGATTACGTAATTGTAGGATAGAGCATTCCCACCCTTCGGCCGCAGAGGGTGCGTTTTCCAATGGCCGCTTTTTACCATTGCCAGTTCCTTTTGTAATAGCATATAGAGAACGATGAAGGAAGAAACAGTGCAGGCAAATAGATGATTTTATACCTTATCTATTCATTTTACAATTACAATCTTTGAAATACTAGGAAGCTGAAGAGAGCGAGCACAACCAAACAGAAGCTGACGATACTCAATACATAACATGGATGTGTCGTTTGAGAGGAGTTTGCACAATTTCACTTTGGTTGCCATTGGGAGCATTATTTATATGTTATACATCAGCTTCGATATTTCAAGGAGACGACATTCACGAAACACACTGTAGGGTTAGTATTCTGATATAACCACCCGCATAGCTTACTCTTTAATAATATTATTTTATTTCAAGGTTTATAATGTGATACCTTCGATTAGTGCAATAACAGGAATAAGTCCACAGCGTTACCTGTGGAGAATTTGCATAGCTTTTCATTTAGGTCCTCGGTTTTTAATCGGATGTCTATATCATACATATCACACGAAACAAATTAGTACCATAGAAAATTCTGCCGTAAGTAATCAAAAAATAATTATTTATAGCAAAATATCAGTATGCAATCATTTTTAGGATAGGAAAAAAGGTCTTCAATTAACCGATGCATGCTATTGGTTAAATTTGATCGAAGTATGTGCACTAACTGGAGTGACTTACGTTTCCAATAGAGAGAATTATCGTAAGTTTTTTTTTCATCTATGTAAAGTTTGTTTTGTATGATGATTGTTGTGATTTTCAGCCCTTCATGAGAAAATATTCATTGTGTTCATGATATCGTCCCTTCTTCATATGTGGGCAAGAGCAATTGTGGGTAGCAAAAGGTACAATTATAACAATAAACCACTCCAAGGTAACTCCACGGTGTGGTTGTTGTTCTTCATATCTGTGGCTTCCTCGATAGGATTAGTTATATTCTTCCTCAGACATCGCTTTTTATGCAGACCTATGTGTAAGTAGCCACATCATAAACTACAGTCAACTTTATCATCCCAATTCCATTTATTTTTTTAGCATTTAGCTGGTTTTCCCTGTGTGAATACATAATCGCGTGTGCTAATATGGCTTTCCATGCAACTGTGATGTTAGACTTCCCAAAACACCAAATTCAGATTGTGCACACGAAAATGTTGAACAAAATTGATTAGGTAGTGTTTTGCATCACGTCTCACCTACGAGTTCGATTAAAATATTGTTATTTGCAAAACGCACAATATAATATCGATTAAAATTATATTTTTCATCGGGTCCAAAGAAGTATTTACAGATCTGTGCAAAGAAAAGGCAAACAAACCATCGTAAAAAAGATGGAATTATTGGACTTTCATGAATGAAACCATTCGAATTTTAGAAAACTACAGTTCATTTCATAAATGTGTAGAGTGAGTATCACACTTTGTAACGAGACTGTAATTAATCACTAATCACAGCCTCGTTTAGTTTACCTCTTAAACCATGACATTTACTCTACACATTCATGAAACGAACCTTACGTAATATACATAGAAAACGTACGCTCTTCTATAATAATAATAATAATCATTTAGATAAATCGTGAAACAAAACTGAGCTACTTTATATTTTTATTATTATCATTTTATGTTTTGAAGTCTTCCATTGATATTTTAAAATGAAATTATTTACTGCCAGTAATAATTGTTATAGTCAAGCTATGTATACATATTTTTAAAAAGTACACTATTTCCATTTTTAAAAACATTATACTATTGGCTGATTATCAAAAATATTTTGTTATTCATGTTATTGTAATCCTGTATTTAATTTTATTTTTGAACAAATCTAAAAAGCTTCAAACAAATAAGTACATTTCTATTTTATGTATTTCTACGAATTAGGGCATTTTCGCTCTTTTATACAAGTATGTACCTGTTGTCATTTATTATTATAATGGAAGATATTTCAATCGAAATGAGAGTTTATTATGTGGCATCTTATAGATTGTAAAAGATAACATTTTCATTGTTTAATTAAAACTATGCATAACTATAGCGATGACTAACTCTCGGTGAAGATATTAAAAATATATGTTATAATTCCGACGGTCTCTAATAGATACGTACACAAATGGTTATTTATTTTATTCTACATAGTATTAAAAAAATAAATCTATCTATCGTTCATTGCCGAGAGCTTACGCATATAGTGTATTGTAATGTCTATTCCTTCGATAAATTAGGACAATTTGGCATTAGAGTTGTGATTTAAAAATTTGTGATAATTCTTTACAAACAAAACATGTATTATAATTATTATATTATAATTTATTCAATAAAATGTAATGTTTGAAATTCATCCAATTTTGTTGATTTCTGTCTTGTCTACACGCGGATATTTGATATTATTATGTGAAAGTTTGCAGTAAGAAAATAAAACAGTCGAGCAAGTCAGTCGAAAAGCCAATGAGTCACTGGCGTATGTGTGTATGTGTGTGTGTTAGTATGTGTGCATGTATTTGTGACTATTTATAACGAGATTGTGTCAGTGTGTGAGTGGCTCGCTGTTTTTATAGGATTGACTATTGTATGTGTGGGTGAGGCGACTGTGTCCATGATTAGTTCTTTTGAAAATAATAGATTTTATTCAAAATACTTAAGGTAAGCATTCACTATATCAATAAATAAATAAAACAGTATATTTACATTGATTGATTTGGACACAAGTCGAGAGTGGCATCAAATTCAAATTGAACACGTTTTAAACATTAATAGTATTTGCTACTGAATAGACTTTTTAAAATACTATTTCACTACTTATATTACTAAGAGTACGAATATCGTTTTCCTAAATGAAATTGAAAGCTGTAAATTAAGGAAACTGAAAATTAAGCTCGGAAAATTTACAAAACAATTGTGTATTTACGCACCCCTTATGATATTTTTTTTGAATATGCGGTAGAAAAATACGTTGTGGTGGTTGTATTCATGTGTGTGTGTTTATAAATAGTGTGTAAAGATGTTTTGGTGTGAGTGAGCTGTGTGTGTGTATATGGATAGGTGGTAGTGGTGTGAGTGTGTGTGTGGTGGTGTTAGTGAAGGTGCGCGGTGTGTATGCGCAGTGAGATCGCGTTGTCCGCATTCTTTGTGTCATTCCTGGCATACCGCGCCCTGTGGCTGTGCCCCCTGTGCCCCCCTGTGCCCCCCGTGCCCCCCGCGTCCCCCCGCCCAGTGTCACTGTACCCCCGCGCCCCCCCGTGGCCGCCGCCCCCTGCCGAGGTAAGGTCTAGTGTAGCGCCCCCTTGTCCCGCTGTCCAATACTTGACATACCTGACATACTCGGCCGATCCAGTGGCCGTGGCGTGTCCCCCGTTGCTCCGCCCCCCGCCCTGACCGCCCCCTTGCGCCCCGCCGCCCCCCGCAGTACTGGTGTGGCTGCAGGGGGCGCAGGTGCAGTGCTGGCGGATTGTTTTGATGCGACAATTTGTTTGATAAACTTGGTCCGTTCATAGAACAGTGAGCCTTGAATACTGTGACTTGTGGCGAGTGGGCGGGGCCAAAGCCAGGGCCAGGATGATGAGTCATGATACTGTGAACTGTGGAGTCATGACCGAGGCTTCCTTCCCGGCTGAACTAACCTTAATAATATCACAACACACCTGTAGTCTTCACATACCACTAATTATTATTTCCAATAAGTATATTTAAAACCAAAACAGTCTCAACCTCTACCACTTACAATACTGTCGTTAAAAAAACTATCATTTTAAAAATAAACAAAAGATAAAAGTTCTATATTTTTATTTTTATTTTAATTAAATTCAAATTTGTAAACATATTTTAGGTGGGAGATACATATCGTTGCTCGAGTGTGTGATATAAAGAAAACAGGGTGGCGTCTTCTTGGAGTGGAGCAGGCGCTGGTGGAGGCGCCGGTGCTGACGGAGCTCTGGACAAGCACCTGGATGTCGGAGACGCCTCCGACGATGATAAGGAATTATCAGCTGCCGATGCGGAGGGTGTCTGGTCACCTGACATCGAGCAGAGCTTCCAAGAAGCTCTCGCTATCTACCCTCCCTGTGGCCGGCGGAAAATTATTCTCTCAGACGAAGGAAAGATGTATGGTGCGTATCGACTCACCGAACAAGTATTTGAATAGAATTTGAGTGCATTGCCAATTAATTTTATTTCATTAGTTGTCTCAGTCGAAAAAATTTGTCTATTTTGTTGTTGAAAACATACAATAAGATACCTACGATATCAAAAGTTTTGCCGAGATGATCTTTAATGAATGTTATGCCTTTTCTGAACTCAACAATAAGATATGCAGGGCATATTTTCAATCAAAACCTTTAATACCTTAATACACAGGATTTATAAGTCCTCATAATCCTTATGTTTTATCGATACTTATCAAGCATTTAAAAAAGTCTGTATTTTTTATTGGCTTTTTACAGGACGAAATGAGTTGATTGCAAGGTACATCAAATTGAGAACAGGAAAAACCCGCACAAGAAAACAAGTTTCATCCCATATTCAAGTTTTAGCAAGAAGGAAATTAAGAGAAATACAAGCAAAATTAAAAGTGGTATGTGATAATAAAATAATACCAAATATAAAAATTACCTATACTCAATATGCACAATAATATATTTTCTAGCAATTTTGGCAGCCTGGTCTTCAACCCGGTACTTCTCAAGAGTAAGTAGTATGAATATATAAAGGTGTTTTGTTGTAAAAACTTATGTAATAATTATATTTTATGCCTTTTTTAGTGTTAAACCGTTTCCACAAGGTGCTTATCCGGGCGGTAAGAGTGTGAGTGCAATCGGAGCCACATTAGGGCCAGGAGATGCCGCACCTCCACCACCTTGGGAAGGACGTGCTATTGCAACCCACAAACTACGCCTTGTTGAATTTTCGGCCTTCATGGAACAACAACGAGATCCTGAAACTGTAATTACATAGATTTTATATAAATATTATTGACTAAAACATAATTATTAATTTGATCTTTTTCACCGATAGTACCATAAGCATTTATTCGTTCACATTGGTGGATCAGCGACATATTCAGACCCATTACTAGAGGTAAATTTAAACATCATCAGCGAGGCGTTATCAAATTTTACCATGGTTTAATAATTTCTTTAATTGTTTTAGTCGGTTGATGTAAGACAAATTTATGATAAGTTCCCGGAGAAGAAAGGCGGTCTGAAGGAATTATACGACAAAGGGCCTCAGAATGCATTCTTTTTGGTGAAATTCTGGGCAGATCTAAATACCAACACACAAGATGAAGCTGGTGCTTTCTACGGAGTTACAAGCCAGTGTGTATTTTGCTACATATCTCGCATTTTTTATAATGATCAATATATTATATTATTTATTTTTAAACTCATCTAGATATGAAAGTAATGAGAATATGACAATAACATGTAGCACAAAAGTGTGTTCATTTGGCAAGCAAGTTGTCGAAAAAGTAGAGACTGAATATGCCCGATTCGAAGGCGGTAGATTTGTGTACCGCATCCACCGCTCCCCAATGTGTGAATACATGATAAACTTTATACACAAATTAAAACATCTACCTGAAAAATATATGATGAATAGTGTCCTAGAAAACTTCACCATACTACAGGTTAGATTTTAAACATTTTAATACAGTCAAAGCTTCATGTTCACTGTGGATAATATGTTTCATCTACATATTGTAAATGTGAAGACTACAAAATAGAAAATTTGTAAAAATTAATATGATTATGATCGATAAATCCTGATGTCGCTTTCTCTTCAAAGTCATTTTTTTTAAATACATGTGTATTCCACTGTGAATAAGGAGCTTTGAGATTTTAAAAACATTATTCAATTCATTGTATTTTTCTATAGGTTGTGTCGAATCGAGATACACAAGAGACACTTATTTGTGCAGCGTATGTTTTTGAAGTGTCGAACAGTGAACACGGAGCACAGCATCACATATATCGTCTGATCAAAGACTAATATTGAGCAGTTGGTACATAGATATATGAAAAATAAAACAATAATACTCTTTCAAGCCCTCAGTGCCTCTTTAAACTATTTCATATATTTTGGTGGCGATTCTGCATTTTAAAAAAAAGTCGAAAATTTTAAACAAATTTTTACCAATAGTGTAATATTTAAAGTTAAACATGACATAATTTTTTAATTCGGTAAAATAATTGCAGAATCGCCGCCGTTTAACTAGCATTAGTAGGACTGACTTGTTGATAGATGATATTTTTGAATAATTTTTACTTGTACTTACACATGCTACATATTTTATTTCGATTGTGTATTTCTGCTCATCCGATCCATACAAACTGTTCCAGTGTTGATGATTGATTTCTTTTTTTTACACTTGGCACAAAAAGTGTAGTGCTTCATAATTTCGACAATCGAATTTCAATTGGTTGTATATGGTTGTTAATTATTTTATAGCTTATAATGTTCCTTCCTTTTCCGATTATCGCTCAATCAGTGTACGAAAACATATCACGCAATATATCATCATAGTTTGTTTTCCCCAGCTCCCCGTGTCAACTAAATGAATACTGTTGAATTTTTTAAAAAGATTTAACACATCGGTGTGTATTTTTGATTGAGTATTTAGTAAATTATATTAACGGTGTGTACAAAAATACATAGTTTACAATGAATTTATATTTATTTCTGTCACATACAAAAATAGATAAGCTTTTAACAATGGCTTTAATTATGCTGCGTTTATTACATTGTGGTGTTTGAAGTTAATTTTTTAAAATTACATGTGCAATTTTTCAAATTACATATAACTGGTGGAGCAAAACTATTTTGATTCCGGCCATCTTGGTTGTGTGACAATTAGATCAGTTTCGCTTTAAGCATTGTGTTGTATAGACCACCAAATTTTATAATGAATAAATATTGTTACTATTTCTGCTCCTTCTTGTGGCGTATATTTATCCATTATAAAATTACGGCATCTTCACAACACATTTATCTAAACGTCACATAACGAAAATGGTAGCGGGACTTTTGCCCCTCAAAGAATTGTATTGTCTTCCCCGAGCTCCATTGATGAATTGTATTATTTTATTTATTAGAAACAAAATTAACCATAAATGTGTTAGTATGTATTAAAACTACTCTTTGATTCTTATGTTTGTAGAGCAAACAAGGATTGGTTATAAAGTTTTGCAATGTGAAAGTCTTCTCATCCCCAGGCATGTTTAAAGTTTGATATTTCCTCTACAAATATAGGAAACCAAGAGTAATATGAGAATTCAAAAATCGAAATTGACTTTGAACTCCACATAGACTTCCATATAATTGCGCAAAAGTAATAAACGCAGTATAGATTGTTCACGACTTGAAAGAACAGTGACTAAAAAAATTAAAAATAGCTGGAATCATCGGAGAACCAATGGAATTATGCAATCATTATGTGAAACTAATTTATTTTATTTTCCGCTATTTCAAATACGTAAATGTAGTATTTATTGAAGACAAAGCCATATTTGTCCAGTCCACCGATGACATCCAGTGGATTATACATATATTAAAAATATAAATATTTACTATAGTAAATCTCATTTTAATCATGCGACAATCATCTCATGTTGTAATTCGTTTTATTATTTTGCTTTAAAATTAATATTTTATTCTTGTTGTAGACATATCTGCTATATCGAATGTTTTTTTTTTATGATTTATTTTATTTTAGAACATTAGTTAAAAAAAAACATCCCTACGATGTTCATCGACCTAATATGCTTAATAACTAATCGTAGGTTTTTACATACATAATTGTACACTTAGAAATTCTTCCACCACTCATTGAAATGTTACGGACCAATTTTTTTATTCTGTCTTATAATATATGATAAACATAATGTACAATCCCAATAATTTATCCGCAAACATTATTATTATTTGTTTTTAGTTAAATTAATGTCATCTGTAGAACACTTTCGAGTATTTCTTAGTACAAAATTATTATATATTTTTTTTATATACAATTTTCGTCAATCAAATAGTATATGTAAAAAAATCTTCACTTACAATACTTAATTATGGAAATTGTGCAGGGAATGAAGATGACGAAAAACACAAAATATGGCAATAAGATTTGATCTCTTTTATTTAGTCAAATATATCTTAAGGTCTCCTTATGATATTATATTGATTGTTTCTCTGCAATTTAAATTGTCATTCTAAATTAAAGAAAACTAAATAATAATAATATGATTATTTCAATAGGAAACATTATTTTGTATTAATAGAGTATTATTCGGTTTAATTATATTGAAAATTAAAGAAAAATGGGAAGAGATAGATATTTAAAATTATATCTTCTGTGAAGATTTATATTTACTAAGATTTTTAAGATAAATTTTCAAAAATTTTTTAGGGAAATTTCATAGTGAATATTTTTTTTTAAAAACAAAACAACCACAAAAAGTATCAGAACTTTTTGAACTCGTGTACCAATAGTCGGATGTGTAACTTCAAACAATAATATTTAGCAAAGTAATTTTTGCTTTTTTAGATGTATTTATTCATAAATAACTTAAATGTATAAGTATTTCATATTTTTCATTTTGTTTGTATAAAGAAAATACAAATAAAATAAATGTATTACTGAATAAATTGATTTATACAAATTTTGTATGTGTATTATTTTAAGATTAATGAAGACAAATAATAAGAAAAAATATGTACATGTTTCACAGAATTGAGCTCGGAATGAAGAAGCAATTCTTAACTAGAGGAAAGGTAATTAAAATAGTGTTTTTTTGACTGCAGTTGAATAATTAATAGCGAAGTATGTACTGGAATCAGTTATCAGCAGAAGTATTTTATGAAGTTAAACACATGGTTCTAAAGCATTAACTTTTCTATTGAGCGATCAATGCAAATCATTAGTTTCTGCTTTATTAAACAATAAAATTACACCGATGCATGTATTTTTTTTTCATGTATTTTACTGCAGATTTAAGCGTGGTTTGTGAAATGGAAAATACTATTTCTAGGGTCTAAATAAAATACTATGGGATATATAAACAACACCAGTAGAATATTTAGTATTATAAGAGCTTTATTCATTACTTTGGGTAATTATAAATTTCACAACTATAGTTTTTCTCCAGTGTGTGTCTTCATGTGATAATTTAGACTGCTTTTCACCCTACACGTATATACACACAGATCACAGCTAAATGGTTTTTTTCCAGTGTGTATCCTCATGTGAGGAATTAGATTGCTTTTATGAACACACTTATAGTCACACAGATCACAGCTGAATGGTTTTTCTCCGCTGTGTGTCCTAATGTGACGAATTAGCCTGCTTTCATCACTACTTTTAAAATCACACAGATCACAGCTGAATGGTTTTTCTTCAGTGTGTGTCCTCATGTGAATTGTAAGCTTGCTTTTCTGTCTACACTTATAATTACAATGATCACAACTGAATGGTTTTTCTCCAGTGTGTTTCCTCATGTGAACTGTAAGTTTTCTTTTCACTCTACACTTATATACACACAGAGCACAGCTGAATGGTTTTTCTCCAGTGTGTGTCATTCTATGCCTAGTTAGAGTGGTTTTATCACCACACTTAAAATCACACAGATCACAGCTGAATGGTTTTTCTCCAGTGTGTGTCTTCATGTGAATTGTAAGCTTGCTTTTCTGTCTACACTTATAATTACAATGATCACAACTGAATGGTTTTTCTCCAGTGTGTGTCCTCATGTGAATTGTAAGCCTGCTTTTCTGTCTACACTTGTAATCACACAGATCACAGCTGAATGGTTTTTCTCCAGTGTGTGTCTTTATGTGATCATTTAGAAAGCGTTTCTCTCTACACTTATAATCACACTGATCGCAACTGAATGGTCGTTCTCCAGTGTGTTTCCTTATGTGAACTGTAAGCTTGCTTTTCACCCTACACTTATATACACACAGATCACAGCTGAATGGTTTTTCTCTATTGTGTGTCTTCATATGAGATTTTAGGTAGCTTTTATCTCTGATGCCAGCATCACCTAATTTACGTTTTAGTAAAATGCTTAAACAAGTGTTGGAATCACAGTCATCTTGCTGATCATTTGTTTTTTGTACAAGGAGTTTGTGAGAATATTTTTTCATGTAATTATCATCCTTATCAGAATCTTCATACTCTAGTTTAATATCTTCAATATTAATAGAATCCTCGTTTATATCTTTGCCTTCATTATCACATTTTCCTGATTCTAGTCTAATATCAATGTATTCTTCTGTTATATTTTTATCTTCATTATCAGAATCTTCATACTCTAGTTTAATTTCATAAATATCGATAGAGTCCTCGTTTATATTAATACCTTCATTAGATTTTTCCGCTTCTAGTTTAATATCATTATACAAATCTCCTGATTCAATTTTAATATCTGGATTGCATATCCGATTACTGTTTATATTTTTATCCTCGATGTAATCCATTGCCGTCTGCAGCCTATGAAATGTTAAACTGTAATGACAGATTGAGCAGGTGACAGTGTTGCCATGCTCTTAACCATATGATACATACTTTAGCATGACAATATTCAAATGTTACATATTTGATGTCGATTTTCAGGTCCTTCCATTCGATTTACATCGGGCTTTTACAATTAATGCGTTCAAAATAACTGGCCAGTGTCTTTTATTTAGGTTACCATAACCCGAGTGTCTACAAAATTATTCTTCAGAGTAATAAAAATACTCAATTCAATGTACTATTGTCAATATAAACGGTTTTTATTATTGATCAAATCAATTTCTGTTTGATTTATACATGACAGGTTTAATTTACCAATAAACGACAGTAGTAAACACTGCATTAGCCAACAAATACTTTGACAGCTCAATTGTCAACCATCAGTAAAGATATTTATTAATGTTATTCAGACGATCAAATATTTCACCAGAACAATGATCGATCAAATTTAAAATGAATGCAACTGACAGCTGTCACATACGTTAATGTTCTCCTTTTTAGAAATGGTAATATAATTCATTTACTACCGCGTTAGTTGTACATTTTACATGATATAATATCTAATGATTTAATTGAAATAATATTCTTAATCAAACCAAATAATTGTTATAATTTCAGGGAGGTAGTGTATCACAGCTCGAACGGGATATCGGAACTGAGCACTTTCCACCGAATGAACATTATTTCGGACTAGTTAATGTAAGTATTGCTTATGCAATGCTTGTAAATTAATGAATTATTATATTTAAAAAAAATACATATTTTTTATGCGTGTCATGCATCCTAAGTTTAGTTCTTTGACCCAAATCGAGGGTAGCCCCTTGTCAAATACAAATAAATATTATTTATTATTAAATAAGGAGCCGCCTTGTGGCCCAGTGGTTAGTGTAACGGATTCGTGAGTGAAGACTCCCGGGTTCGATTCACGGCACCGGAGTCACTTGGTAGATCTAGCTTAGCAAACTAGATCTTAAGTACTCATTGCTGTGTGGTGGCCTGGGAAACCATCTCTACTATATTCTCCCGTAAAGGCCAAGGTGGCCTGGCCAACCCCTTATAAAGGGACTCCCGTCAATAGGGAAGGCGTCAAGGTATTATTTTATTATTTATTTACTTTTCAGTTTGGAAATACTTGCTACAGCAATTCCGTTCTTCAAGCGCTGTATTTTTGTAAGCCATTCCGGGACAAAGTATTAGAATATAAAGCAAAAAATAAAAGAACAAAAGAAACGCTTCTCACATGTCTGGCAGACTTGTTTTACAGTATTGCAAACCAAAAAAAGAAAGTTGGATCAATAGCGCCAAAGAAATTTATAGCAAGATTGAGAAAAGAAAAAGGTAAATTCAATTTAGAATATTCTCACATTGTATACTAAACATGTAATTTTATTGATTATTTAGAAGAGTTCGATAACTACATGCAGCAAGATGCTCACGAATTTTTAAATTTCCTCATAAATCATATAAACGAAATTATCTTAGCTGAACGTAATCAAACGCTAAACAAGCCAAAACCGACAACAACAACGTCCAACACAACTGAAAACAGTACAACTTCGGATCCGACATGGGTTCATGAAATATTCCAAGGTATTCTCACGAGTGAAACTCGCTGTCTAAACTGTGAAACAGTCAGCAGTAAAGATGAGGATTTCTTTGATTTGCAAGTAGATGTAGATTTAAACACAAGCATAACTCATTGCTTGAGGTAAGCACACTGGTTCTTGGCAATTCGAAGATTCAGATTGATCATCTTTTTGCTTATAGATGTTTTAGTAATACGGAGACATTGTGTAGTGATAACAAATTCAAATGTGATGAATGTGCAAGTTATCAAGAGGCACAGAAGAGAATGAGGGTGAAAAAGTTACCTGTAATACTTGCATTGCATTTAAAGAGATTCAAGTACATGGAGCAATATAACAGACACATCAAAGTATCACATAGAGTTGTATTTCCACTTGAGCTTCGATTATTTAACACGGTAAATACATGGTATAATTCCATTATTTTAAAATAATTAAAAAAAAAAAAAAATTATAATTCCATTTATCCATGCATGATATGACAGTATAAATTAGTTCATTTATGGTGAATTGCATGTTCAAAAACATGCCACTGCTCACCATTTAATATATTGGAATAATTAATATTTTACGATATCATATATTTTTTTTCAAAATTTCAGTCTGATGATGCAGTCAATCCAGATAGACTTTATGATTTAGTTGCGGTTGTAATCCACTGCGGTTCAGGTCCCAACAGAGGACATTACATAAGCATAGTTAAAAGTCATGGCTTCTGGCTCCTCTTCGATGACGACATGGTCGATGTAAGTCTTTATATTTCTTATCTTTAATATACCTTATTTTATTGTTATGTTATCTCGTAGAAAATTGATGCATCAACCATAGAGGACTTTTACGGCCTAACTTCAGACATTCAAAAGTCGTCTGAAACTGGATATATTCTCTTTTACCAGTCGAGAGATTGTACCTAGGCAAAATAATTTATTTAGTGACTGACATTCAAATAATTCAATATAGTAATTGTTTAGTTAATCAAAATAAATGATTTATGATAAAAGTTGACTTTATAATAAAAAAAAATATTCAATATAGCTATAAATTATCGTGTTTCATTTATGATTTCCACCCTACAATTAATATAAAAATTCATATGAGGCATTGAAAAGAGGTAGGGCGAAACCAACATGTGATTTTTTTTTATTTAATGGAAAAGAAGTGCGCTATTACGAGGATTAAAGTGATATATTAATAAATACCGTGACGCCTTCCCTATTGACGGGAGTCCCTTTATAAGGGGTTGACCAGGCCACCTTGGCCTTTACGGAAGAATATAGTAGAGATGGTTTCCCAGGCCACACACAGCAATGAGTCGTTGAGATCTAGTAGATCTACCAAGTAACTGCGGTGCCGTGAATTGAACCCGGGAGTCTTCACTCACGAATCCGTTGCACTAACCACTGGGCCACAAGGCGGCTCCTTATTATTAAAAAAATAGAAATTGATATTTTTTTCCTATGATAAATTTTATATGTTTTGTTTAACGTTGTATTCTCCACCCTTGTATTGATTATTTTAAATATGCTCCAATTTCAAATCGTTTATTGTTGGTTTCGCCCTTCCTCTTTTCAACGCCTTATATATCTAGTCTGAAATTTGTAGAATGGTAATTGTCTTGTGAATGCAAACAATTTACAGTGATTTAATATTTTCATTATAAGTGTGAAAAATTTCCTTCTAGCATATTTATTATTTACTGATGTTTTGATTTGAACATGGAATGAAAAACATTCTATTTATTTTACTATATGATCACTTAAATCCAGCATAGAGAATATTAACAAAAAAATAGCTCGGGGGAGAGAATAACATCAACGCTCGGAAGGAAAAAGTACCTAAGCGACAATTTTGTCAATATTGAGTAATATACACCACTGGAATCGCCTTTTTTTCTGCGTTGAAAGGTTGAACTGTTGGACGATAATTTTTACTGTTGCTTGGTCAGTCTTTATTTTTATAAGTGAGAAAATTTGAGCAGAAAAGAAAGAATTGTTATCAATATAACACGATAAATATTTATGTTGAAAATGAATCATTTTAATATCTTCAACTGGAGTAACTTAAAGTTGTCTGAATGTCGCTTAGGAACTTTTTCCTTTCCAGTGTCAATATGTATTATTAAAAAAAAACAGTCAACTGTATTAATCCAAATTTCTCGTAATGTAAGGTGACTGAAGCAATCGTCCTGTCGGTGATCATGTGTAGTCGTAATAGTTGAAAGTAGATTGTCAATGGTTTAAATTGTCGTGCAGATCATCTACTGATATTTCCTCGGTATGTGATTAAATGTGCTAAAAAATAATTGATGTAGTTAACATGCCTTTGTTTTTCTGGGAATGGAGATATTTCCACTCCAGATATCACTTTCCGCACTATTGTCATAAATATAATATGCTAATGGTATTTTTAAATGTTTATAAAATCATTTGGGGGTTGCATTTGCAATAGAATTTTTGAAAGCGCAAATCCTGTGTATAGTCATCAATATTGCAGCATTTTTTTTGTTTATACACTTTTGACACAATGTAAAACATCATCTTTATTATCACTTTTTGCACTCGGCCCACTATTCTAAATTTTCACTGGTATCGGTGATGTTCTCAGAGCATTATATTTTGTCGCTGAAATGAAACATCGGTTAGAAATAAAAAAGAGTAAAAGAGATGGTACAAAGTTAGGGTTTATTAAGATTAGGCGATACATTCATATGGGATGGGAGCGAGCGTGATGGGAGCCTTCTTGCCGCTGACGATGTGTGCAGGGCGTGGCTGAGCTGGCTGACGGCGCAGGTTGAAGGTCGTCTTCTTGTCGCGCGCTTCTCGTTGCATGGCCAGGTTCTTCTTGACGCGCGTCAGGAAGTCTTGTCTGCACTTTGAGTGCTTCACGTGTTCAATGCGAATGTTGATCCTCTTCGGGATGATGTTGCCGCGCACCTTCTTGTTCACGATAACGCCGAGTGCGTGAGGAGTGACATTGAACACGCGTCCAGTCTTGCCGTGATACGCCTTGAACGGCATGCCCTTCTGCACGGCGCCATTGCCTCTGATGTCCACAATGTCTCCGACTTTGTATATCTTCATGTACGTGGAGAGCGGGATGATGCCATGAGTGCGGAACTTGCGCGAGAACAAGTCTCGGGTGCCGCGCCTGTAACCCTTGGAGTTCGTCATCTTTCACTGGAACAACGACAGATATCTAATATTAATGACTGTCACAACTGATATATTCTCCTGGCCACAATGACAGATCACAGCAGCCACGTGCACGCGTCCACTCACCTCGATCGTCCACGGAAAAGAGGTTATCGACGGCGACATGGCAACCTTCCTTGCCATAAATACATGCAGCCTCATGTTTTCCACCTACAGAACTACGATTATTTTTATGAATTTTATCGTTAAACATTTATAAAGGCTTTTATATCTGTAAAATATAATTAAATATTAGTACTTCTAGTTTATTGAAAGAATAAAAAACATTTAAATGAAAAAAAATATTTAAAAAAAAACCTTATTGTAATATCACAGCATTTATATTTATAAACATTATTTTTAATTTTTCTATAAAATATTTTCACAAATTCAATCCGATGCATAAATAGTAAGTTGTCAAACTGAATTTGCGCGAAATCTCAAAAGTGTCAAAGATGATTTGCGGAGAAGCAAATTTCCAAAATGAGAAAGAAGCGGAGCATATAACTGTATTTGGAAAGTGTTGGAGAGGTACAGATATTACCGGAGACGGTGTACATTTAGCCAGGTATTATCAATTATTTTAAATTACGGTTAATATGATTCATTCACATTTTATACTTCTCATTGCAGAAAATGTATGATTTTATTGACACGCGATTGTAATGTTGAGACAAATCGCAATGATTTAGTGAATTACTTCATTTCACTCATCGGTATTGTTGACAATTTCGTTGAAAATAAAGTGGAATATGAAAATGAATATATTGTTAGTGTTCTAAACGAAGTTGATAATAATTTAAAGTCATTTAAAAAACTCTTTCGCTCCGTCGACTACCTGCCCGAATCAATTCTTATTCCATCTCTCAACAAGGTTATTTGGGTTTTACTAAATCAATTATTACTTTCTAGCAGACTCATAATGTTTTTCTTCTTTACAGTCCCATTCGGAAGCTTACCAGTTGTTTCATGCATATCTTGAAATTCATTGGCTTCATATTAATTTGGCCGTAAAATATATTTTGACTTATAGTTCACAAGATAATGATATTCAAAAGTCTTATGAATCCATTAATTTAGAAATGCTATCATTATTTTTCTCACTTATTGCCGTCAGTTATAAAGTGTACTCTAAGGTAAATAAATAAATCGAATGTAAATATGTATCAAATTTAAAATTATAGGTACTTAAATATTTTTGTTTTCTCCTTTAGAAAGGTTATAATTTCTTATTTGGTTGTGATTGTTTGATAAGTTTATGGAAAAACCTCATCAAGTTGATTGAAGACCTAAACAAAAAAAGAATGTGCCCAGATTTTTGGACCATCTTCAATGAAATAATCATCAATTATTTTATCGAAGAGAAGAATACACTTCAAGAAGGGAAGAAATCAAATTTTTCACCGCCATATAAAATTTATTCAAAACATTGTGTGTCTTTTCCAATTAATTTATTAAAAAATATAGCACAAATCCACAGAGGTGAAATAAATTCAAATGATGAGGTATCGTTTTAGAAAATAAAATATTTATAATAATTGTAGTTTTATACTGTTAATTTTCATTTTAGAATAAATCTAATTTTCTACTGTTGGAACATATTCTGAAGAGTATTGATAATGAAGAAATTACTGAATTAAATCTTAGACATGTTATGTCAGATATTTCTTATTTGACTAATATTTGGAAATTGAGAGCCGATATTATTATACACCTTTGGGAGTATTTTCATAAGAAACTTAATTCGGCTTACACCATTCCCAGTGATAATAATATTTTACAAACATTTGAATCGTGGGTTTGAAAAAAAACATATTTATCATATAACAATATGTAATTTAATAATCTTTTTAGGTCATCTATTGGTGACAGTGTGAAAAATTTTAAAAGTCTATTAGACAATTCTAAAGACAAGGAAGATTGCAGTTATGTTTCTTTTTTGAAAATATTGGGTTTATTTTTAAAGTTCAATCATAGTCAAATGCAGATAAGCCAATGTCAAAGAATAAAAGGTCGTATCCTACCAAAATTTACTGCAAATAAAATTGAAGCATTGAATGATGTTGGATTTCGAAATTTTTGCGCTCTCTACTTGATGATGGCCATTTCTACAAATATTGAAGAAATTGTAAGTTTTGTTTAACAATTTAATGTCAAAAGTATTTCTTTTTATAAACACCTTTGAAACCATAAACTTATTTGAATATGTGAGGATAATCAGCGTTTTACTGTATAAATTGAACATTTTAGTGCCCTAAACTGTTGCAGTTAATGAACCAATTGAATTTCCATAGTATCGAACAAAATAAACAGTACTTGATAGTAAAAGTACAATTAATTGTGATATACTTATATGTAGAAGAAGAAAAAGATGTATGCCATATTGTTGAGCCTTTGTTGAATAATATTTTATCCGAGTATGCTTCTTTGCGAGATCACTCATCGAATCGGCTTATGAATTGTGTTTATACTGGTATGCATGATATCATTGATGTTAGTACTACACTCAACAATGGAGAAGCATCTCTTATAGGTAAGTGTTATTTGAAAATGTTTTCTTATCAAAATAATATATTTTTTTTTTTTTTTAGGTGCTTGGTTATCAAAATATATAAGCGTGTGTCCCTATTCTGATTTAATATCAATGCTCTCAACGTTGACCTTCCTTGTGACTAAAACCAGACAGATTTGCCGTTACTATTCAGATTGTAGAGATCAAAATTCAGATTGTGTGAGTGAAAATAGGAATTTCAAATTGTTAGTCTCTAATCTATTTTCACATGTATTGCCGTGTCTCAAAACTCTCTTCTCAAATGAAGAAACTGCTTTAAATGTCGCCGATGTGTGTCTAGAATTTGTAAAACTAACATTGGAAAATAAATTCATTTTTGAAGAACACATGAACACTAACGATCTGTTAAAACTCTTTATTCAATCTGAACAGTTCAATGAAAGGTAAATTGATAGTTGTTGTATTTTAAATTTATTTTACATGTTGTTTGGTATTTAAGGGCTGCACATCATTTTTTGACAAATTTATTAGAACAAGATGATATAATAAAATTATTGGAGTCGGGTGATTCATTAAGTGAAGTACTTTTAATTGAATGCTGGGTTAAATGTGCACTTCTTCATAATGAAAAATGTTCACAATTTCCTCCTCTACTGGCAAATCTTCAACATTTGAAGCACATAAATAAACTGATGCCGTATATAGATTTAACAGATAGCAATAAAAATCATCTCAGCATCTTTTTCTACGGCTTGGGAGCTCTTTGGAAAAACTGCAAGGTATCAAAATACATTCAAATGCTGGTTTTTTGTTTGGTGTGTTATTTAAATGTTATTATCTTTAAAGACCTTTCAAGAGAAATGCCAATTGAGAAATATAGTCAATCAGTATCTTTTACCGATAGATAAAGTGATAACAAATATAGTGAAAATGAGTACATCTACAAAGTATGTAACTGAAATTGTAATGGCAATTGGTACATTGTTTCTACATTGTTCACCGATAATATATTATAGGGTAAGTTTGTTTATTGAATTATTTTTTGTAATATTATCATGTTAAAAATGTTTTTTTTTAATATTTTAGGCCAGGCCCTCATGTCTACTTCATTCAATAGTTAGTAGTCTTCTATTACCACCACAAATTTTTGTAGAGAATAAAAGGCCTATACATATAACATCGGCTATATGTAGAAGTTGGTTCATTTTTATGTGTGGAATTTTCCAATTAGATAAAGATAATGATCCTTATATCGAAAGTACATTACGTGACCTCCTGCTTCTTTATCTGCCCCATTTTGTGAACATCAGCGGAGGAGAACAAAAGTATGAAATCGTCCACCGTATTCTACCCAATGAAGTTGCAGCTTCATATAGCCTACTCGAAGTGTACATTCTTCAAAAGATGGCCACAACTTTTATATCATGCAGAGGAAAGCAAACTCACCATCATGCTACTAAAGTATGAATGATTAAAACCATTAATGTAATGTTTTGCTTTAAATCTATAAGCTTATTTAATTTGTTTAGGCTTTAGCTTTAATTCATAATTTGGCTAGCAGCAGTAAGAAATTAGAACTGATTGTTAAGAATACATTCTTTGCGATATTTGAACAGTGTATGTTCGCTGATAATGGAAGTCTGAGCTCTAAATTGGCTTATCAAGTACTCGAAGCGGTTTCTAACAATCTAGAGTTTGCCTCTGAATATGGAAATGTGAAGTTAGTTATGGCTTTATTTATGTATATAATATGACTTTCTTTAAACAAATTTTATTTATTTCAGAATGCCGATTAAAGATATCATTATTGCTCTTTGCAAGAAGTACTTTTCATTCCATTCAAATCAATTCTTTAGATTGATTTTAAGCTTTCCTCTCCCGATGAAAATAATTTGCAAAGAACTTATCTCTCATTTCGAAGCAGAGGTTGTCAAATTAGAAAAGATGAGAGGAGTCAAAGAAGACGCCGGATTGAGGTTGTTAAAAATATTTATTTGAACTCATATCACAATACAGCATCCTTTATTCTGAATAATTTGTTTACAGGGCTGGACTGAAAAATTTAACTATAAGTTTGCAATAGCTTTGTGTTTTTTAAATTAATTATACCTAGTATTTTTATGTTTTTTTATACATTGAATAATCTCAGTTTGTACAAAGTCAACATTATTAGCATGACCCACAGCAAATGGGAAATAATCTAAGTGATTGCAAGCGGCACCATATTCACCGTTTTTGTTTATTGCTATCACCGCTCCGGCAAACTTAGGGTACTTCTTTACAATACGTCTGATTGCTATTTCTGCAGCTTCTGATGGGGTTTTATTATTTCTCATTTCCTCCACAGCTAGGAAACTAAATAAATATTTTGAATAATATAAATTTATTTAGATAAAATAAAACAAAAGTGAAAAGTAAAACCTGGGCAAAAATCTTAACATCACATCTCCATCACCTGTAGCCGCGGCTGCTCCAACATCACTATCGGCATAGCCTCCAGATCCAGGTATTGGGGAATCTCCAACTCTCCTTTATTTGAAGCATTTATAATAATATCATATGAATGTTTATAGTGGTATTTTTATAACAATTACCCGGGTATTTTATGTTTTGCTCCATTGGTTGACGTTGCAGCTGCAATAGATCCATATAGATCCATCGCAACCATTCCTATTGTGTCATGACTATTTTCATTAATTTCAACAATATGATTATCATTTGATTTCAAATAATCATTTGGTTTATACGGCCCGCAACTGCTTTTTGGATCAGGAGAAACATTCTACAAAATTGCTTATAGTTAATTAATTGCAATTTGTAAGATTAATTGATGGTTTAGTACCTCCCAGAAGTTCGGTTGACAATTTTTATCCACCCACTGTTTCCATATATTCTTAGAATCGTTTGTCTGGAGAGACTCTTCTTTGAAACCCATTTGAATTGCAAATTCGGTCGCCAGGTCTCCAACTAGAATCGAATGCTCGGTGTGATCTAACACTATTCTAGCTACACCGACAGCATTTTTTATCCTTCTCAAGGCCATAACTGCGCCAACGTTCATATTGTTTCTGAATTATGGATTAAACAGTATATTTTCAATTAATTTTTAATTGATATATTAAACCAACCCATCCATGATAAAGGCGTCTAGGGTTGTTTCTCCGTGTTCATCTGGACTACCTCCATATCCAACTGTAGTTCCGCATTGTAATTTCTCACATTCTGCACATCCAGCTTCTACTGCATCTAAAGCCGTGCCGCCAGATGATAATAAATGCCATGCTGCAATCACAAATAATATTATTATAATCCAATTATTATATCATTATATAAATCTTATTACCAATCTTTGTGGACTGAGTTAAATTCCATGTAGTTACAACAATCGGAAACACATTACTTGAAAATATATAACTCAAATGGACTAAAACCAGAAAGCATGAGATCTTTAAATTCATTTTTTTTTTGTAAAAAATGATTCCTTTAATTATTTTGTTTATCTGAAGTTGGTTTTACTATCGTAAAAATATCATTAAAGAAGAATAAACTTTGCTTTGATTATTTCTATAGTTTTACTATCTAAACCGTATATGCTAACTAAACTGATTGTGAACTACAGAGAAATATCTCAATTGTTATCATTTCTCACAAATCAATGTTGCCACAATGAATAATATTTAATTTATAGCTTAGGTACTTTATTAAATATTTATCGACCAGCTAAATTATCGAAGAGAATTATTTGAAATTTTGTATAAGTAATTTATTTACATAAATTGTTAGTAATGGCAATTTTAGTTTAAATTTAATGAAACATCTCAAATGTGACAATAACTTTTTAGCACATATAATTTATGTCATTTTAATCAACATATAGGGATCGATGAATAAAATATGTATAATTTTAGTATGTTCATTGATAGGATACGGATTATCAACAAATTCTTCAGATGATGGTTTATATTCAGGTGTGTAGTTTTTTAATTATTAAAGTGTGTTCATATAATTTACTTAATACAATTGCATTTTAGGAATTTCAAATCAGTCAAATGAACATCACAAATCCGAGAGACTACTTCGCCAAAGTAGTGATGACCAAAACTATTTTAGAGGTAATATCAAATGTTTAAAGATGTTTTTTTTTTTAATGATATATTTTCTTACAAAATTTACAATGTTAATGGCACTTATTGAATTACAAAACATATTTAAACTGTGAATATACATTTATAACGAGTATTATCTTCCAACAGTCAACAATTGTTAAATGGAAATAGATTTCCACTCTTTTTTTATATTCTAAGAAACAATTTAGAATCTCTGAATTTAGCTTATAATAGTTGAAAGGTTCCTTAGATTTAAATTTTTTTTATATCAAAGATTATTAGATATTTGTAAAAAAATAAACATCTTTTTGATATCGAAAAAATAATTGACAAGCTATTCTAAAGTTTGATTGTTAAAACCAAATATTTCGATGAAAACGTTGAATTGTCCTCTTGTTTCTAGAAAAGTTCTAAATGTACGAAAATCACCAGCCATGAGTTCGGCAAATGGGGGGAACTTGATTCCTTCAAGTCCAATCCATTTGTCCCGTTTTTTCTCACTAATTTTTTTCCAATGAAGACTACGAATTTGTGTCCACCATTCGTCACAATCAGATTCTTTTCCTTCGATACAAACAATGCCGGGCTTACCTGAAATAGATAAAAATAATCCAACATTGAATGGAAGTTGTACAACACAGTATTTGTAAGGAATAACTATTATACAATAAGAATTCTAATGAGAATAATATGTGGTAGAAAAAATTTAATGAAAATGCACTTCCAAATTTATCAATTTCAATTAAAGGATCTGTTAAAGGCAAAAAAACAAGATTAAATAAATAATTATTTATCCAAAAAAGAAGCTTTTCACTGTAATAGAAAATATATTAACCGGGGAGTACAAATCCTGTTAGTTGAAGATCTCCAGCTAAACTGAGCATATGTCGCCTTTTAGTTCGACTATAAATATGATGACTGAGTATCCAAATTCGGCAACAATTAGCGTCTTCCACCAGCACCGGACTTACATCTTTATCGGAGGTGATATCTTGTGCTTTATCTTGCAACCATTCAGCAGTGGCCAGTATTAATGGTTCACCGAGTTGCTGTTGAGATAGGAATTGTCTCAAAGACATCTGCAGCTGCTTGAGAGCCGAGCTATTGAGATGAGGAGCTCGGAGAACTAGCTGAGGAGTGCTGCATAGAGGATACCGCAGAGGCAGAGTCACTTGTACTTCCATCGGTGGACTCGTATGAAGAGTTAATGTTAAAGACACCGGAATGGGACTGATGAATGCTCGTTCCTGTTCTGTATTACAATAACTGGCTTCTATAATGATTTCCCCGGGTCCAAAATAAACAGCTTGTAGTAATTCTAACTCTTGTTTTTGGATTTCTGCACATTCTCTGATAATCAATTCATCTTTTCCATCTTCTTCGTCTTCCTCGTCGTCATAGCAGAGTAGTTTGAGTTGTTGTTCGATTAGTTTGAATTTCTCATCAAGATAATTATCATCTTCCAGTAGTGTGCTCATAATGGTGATTCAGTGATAGTGTTTTTTATAGGAATGTCTGATTGTTTTGATAACTGCCATATGTTAGTTATTGGCGTCAGCTGTTTTGTTGACACATGTCAATTATTTGTTGCCCTGCTTTTCTCATGCAATTCCACTTAAAATTGCATCAATGTAAAATAAATATTTGTAATTAACTCATTTTTGGAATGGTTATAAGTTCATAAAAATCATACACTTTACTCAATACATAACTATTTGGTTTTTTAAATGTTATACTGGGAAAACATAAGCATACATACATTGTAAAATTTTCATCAATTTTTGTAAATTTTATTAATTGTTACGAAGACTAAAGACTAGAAACACTCCTTTCAGGTTTATATAAATTTTCTGGACTTTCAAAAATAGGAGATATAAGAAGTGATGGTGAAAATTTCGAATTCAAAAGTGTGATATTTTTTCAACACGGATATGTTGATAATCGTAACAGTTGGTTTTGTATATCGATACAAGGACAAAAATATTATGAAAAGGATATTTTGATTTTATATCAATACAATGAATTTGTGAGTAATTTCTTATAATAATGGTTAATAGAATTTTTTAACATCTGTGTTTGTCAATAGGATAATTTGTGGAATAAAATTCATTCTGAGAAAATAAAAAGGTCAACATTAGTTAAACAATGGAATGTAACGAGTACTACATTTATAATTGTACATCACAAGTCAAACAATTATAATTCATTCTACGAAGATGCTTCAGTTTACACATTGGATGATAACAATAGATTGGAAAAAGTGCAAATATTAGAGCAATCTCCCTTCTCCGATATTGAAATATGGTTTTTAAATACCCACTTTATTCATTGTTTATTGAATTTGGGGAAAAAAAAATATGAGTTTATTTTTTAGGGAATCCGGCAAAGAAATTTTTATGAGCTTGGCTGTGATTCAAAATAATGAACAATATGAAACATACAGTCCGATATATATTTGGAAAGGTGCACATTTTGATTTGTTTCAACAAATTTATGCTCCAAATCCAACAAAAATATATCCTTTTGAAATTGGTTCAATTTCATACCTGGCGATAGCAAATGGCCCAAATACCTTAGGTGAGTTTTTAATTATATGTATTAAAATAATTTATTATTACATATATGTAATTTATTATATATTCCAAGGGCACAGAAAAACATTTTCAATTGTATATGTATACAACGAAGAGAAGAAATCTTTTGAAATTTCCCAAAAGTTGAATACTGACGATGTAGAAAACATTTTGTATTTCAAATATCGGGATGGTTCCACCGAAGAAACCTTTTTCATTTTCATTAGCAAGAAAATATTCATATATCATATTATGATATATAAAAACAACAAATACAAATTAATACCATTTCAAGAATTTAAAATGAAAATGCTGGATGATGTTGATTGGAGTATTATTCATGTAAGAATCATTACTAAAATATTGATGATTAAAATTTTATATTAATTTACTATTTTTAGTGGGATCATCCGATTATTTTAGCACTTTCCGGATATAAAATGTACATAATATATTACGACAGGTGGAAATTTAAGATGTCATATTATGACTTTCCTGATTGGTTTAAACATCCAAATATTAGAAATGTTTTTGGTATTAGCAGATTTTATGACAAAATTATTTTGCGTAAGTGAATTATTTGAGTTTTAATGTTAAAGAATTATATCTAATAAAAAATAATTACAGCAATATCCCAAACATATAATGGAAATTCATTTGTGAATATTTATGAAGTTGAAATAGATAAACAAAAATATACAGCTAGTTCAAACAATAATATAATTTTATGGCATGATTATATTAGAAAAACTATTTCCAATCAGAATGTGGATATCGATAAAAATGTTAAATTGTTGAAGTTTGAAAATTATAATGCAGTTTTACATTCCAATGCTAGCATTTATTTAAAACAAGCTTATATTCAAAGAGTGCACACAGACAGCGTAAGACTATAAATACAAATTTCAAGCATAGTAATTATATAACATATGTGTTTATTATTATAGATAATTTTTGGTGCTTCTTCCCTAAATAAATGGATTATTGGGAATATCAATAGGTTGTATTGGGTTGTGGAGAGTCAATTGAATACTTTTACTGCTCTCGGACAAGTCTTGTCTCAAGTTGTGCGGGATCACGCTGATGTCCAAATGGAACATCTGTATTTAGATTCTGTCGATTTTCACTGCCAACCCATTGTTTGCTTTTTCGATCAGATGTATATTAAGAAAATGAATAATATAAATATGAAAACTTTTGAAAACGAGAGTCTAAATCTTGATTATTTTTATGAATATGATATTGAAAAGATACATTTGGAGCATATTTTTATTGAAAACCTCAATAGGGATTCAATAATCAATAATATGGACTTGAATCAAGTTTCGATAATTTTTCAAAAATATTGTGATATATTTGGGCTTAAAGTGGACGGAACAGTATATTTTTCAAAAGGGCTCCAGGTTGTTGGTACTATCGACAAGGCAAGTCACATTTATAAAAATATGATTATAAATTGTATTTAATATTTGTTTATTTCAGGTGAAAGTATCAAATAAAGATCTCATCTTAAAAGATTCCGATCAAGAGCTCATGGGTGAATTTCATATTGGTGAACTTCATACTGTATTTCTTGAAACTCCAAACGTTAACAATTTGACCATGTCATCAATTGAAAGGATATTGGAGAGTGAAAATAGGACATCTCTTTCAAATTATAGAATTGACCAACTGGCAATTGGGAGTGCAGAAGTGGTCAATTTAATAAATGATATAAAGTTAGAATTTATCATAAAGAATATTTTAAAAATAAAAGGGAATCAAATCATAAATGCTATGTCGAGTATATTTTTTGTGAAAACAGATAAATTATCTGTTAGGAACGTTGACAATTTGAATAGTCTTGTGTCTGTATTTAGTGAACATTTGACTTTCAATGAACCCGTTCAATTTGAAGATATAACTGTGACAAACATAACTGCTAAGATACGGGTCAATAGCATTGATGTAGAAGATAGATCATTGAAAATTCTTTTGATTAATACCACCAATGAGCAAATTGTTGATGGTGAGAAGATATTCGATAATATAGAACTGATGGGACCTGTTAATTTATTGGGAAGAATAAACAGCAGAAGTTTAATGCGGAAAAATCCTGTCACAATGATTAACGAGCCAGTTATAGTAGAAGGTTTTATTTTGAGACATTCCCTCTTTAGATTTATATATATATATATATATTTTTAATTAAATGTTTTCTGTTGTATAGATAATATTATACTTACTGGAAATGTTTTGATTGAAAAAACTTTTGTATGCGATGAAATACAAGATAAAAATATGACATTATCAGTTGCCAATTTTAATCAAATTGCTATGAAAATAAATGAGCCACAAATATCAACGAGAATATCTTTTTCACAACCTCTAAGGGTAAACATATTTGAATAATATTTTTATTTACCAATTATGTTTTTTGTTTAATTTTTAGGTGAGAAATTTGAATTCAGTGTCCATAAATAATATGAATCCATTTTCATGGATTCCCGTTGATGTGGATTCAACTTTTTCTATAACTGGAAAAAAGACCTTTATACGAGATCTAAATATTTTGGGTGGTTGTACAATTATAGAAAGTCTGAATGAAATAAATCCCACATTATTGAGTGATAGCCTTTTAAAAGTATCTGGAGATCAAACAGTGTTGGGAAAAATATCTGTTGCTAATGTAAATGCAAAAAGGTGTGTTATACACAAATAGAAGAGAAATAATATCTCAGTTTTTAAACTTATTTGTAATTAAGTACTCCAATAATGTTTATTATTTTTTAGAATTAATAGCAAACAAACTACATTTGGGAAAACACAATTACAAAAGCTGTTGAATAAAAATGGAATGTTCGAAGATTTGTCTATTACAGTTTTGTCAAATGTCACTGTTCACGGAGTTTTAAGAGCAGATTATTTAAAAGTGAAGGGAAAATTGGCTGGGAAAAATATTGATTATTTATACGAAGACACGGTAGTAATGTCTAATCAAAATATAGAACTTGACGGAATGATCGCTTTGCAATATCCTCTAGAGATAAACTGTCTCAGATTAAAAATGTGGGAAAGCGTAACTTTGAGTGATTTCTTTTATTTACCAGTACGAAACTATCAAATCAAATATAACACACCTTTAAATGTCACATCATTACATGTTTATAATGCGAATTTTGATATTTCAATAACGGGAATATCTAAAACTGATTGGGGGCGATGTTGGCTTGTTCAAGAAGAAACACAAACTCTACACGGAGTCCGTGAATTCCAAATACTCTCAAGTGAATCGAAAGTATTTTCTAATAAAATAAATAATTTTAATATTGATTTCAATGATGTGATTTGGATAAATGAAAATAACCATCTCGGAAGTGTTAACTTTTATGAATCTGTATATTCTCAAAATGTTAACTTACCAAACACAGTATATGAAAAAGAGTGCGGAATGTCTTGTCTCATAAAAGATTTTATTTTTAAATCCATCAAAGAGAAACAAATAGTTTATGGTAAAAAGAAAATCACCAACATTTTTAATAAAGATGGAATACAAGCTGATTTGCTCTATGGGTTAAAATTAAACAAAGAATGTGAATTGCTTGAACATAAAAATTCGAAGTTGTATATTTTAGGTTAGTTAAAATTATTATGCATATTGTATAAAATATTAGTTATTTTATTTTTTATTTTAGGCTCACTATATTTACCTGAAACAAAAAATGTCAAACGGGTTCATAATATTGATATTAACGGATTAATGAACACCATTTGGCTCGATAATTATCCTATTTCATTGAGTGGATATTTTTTTATGGATTTAATAAACTTTAAAAATATATATACAGCAAAAGTGAGTATATTTTTACACCCAAATTTCAAATAACATACATAACTACTAATGTATGTTTTCAGAATTTCTACGGAAGTATAGATTTGAATTGGCTATCTAAAAATTATTTGAGCTTAAATAAAGATCAGGTTATAAGTGTCCCCTTAAAAATAACATCCATAGTGTGCTCTTATTTATCCGTCGGTCAAGATATTCATACGGATTATATTAATAGGGAGAATATAAATACAATTTTTGAAGATATAGTAGTGAAAGATGAAAATCAAGTAATAAAAGGACAGATGGGTTTTTCAAATATTGTAGTAAAAGGTATGTTATATAGATTTTATAGTTATTTTTCTCTAAATAAATATGTTTTTTAAATTATTATTTAGGTTCCATTAGTTCACTTGGTATATATAATATGAATGGTGTGAAATTTGAACAAAATGTTGTTTCTCATAATGGCACCGAACAGAAAGTTATCGGACTTAAAAACATCACTAAAATATCAGCAAATAAAATTATTTGTGAAAATTGCTTAATAAATAATGTTGATTTAGTAGCATTATTCAAAAAATTACTAGATGGAAAAAGTACCAAGTTGTTAGAGTTCAACAATGAAATAAGAATTCTTGATTGTTATATACAGAACCTAAGGTTTGTTCAAAATAAATTAATTTTTATTCAGTTGAAGAATATAATTTAATTCATTTTTAGTACGGCTGGATATATTAACGAAAAACCATTTGATATAAATAAAATATTTATATCAAACAAACCTCAAGTCTTTGACGGTGAAAAAATATTCGTGAACTCTGCAGAAATCTATTTGAATTCAACAAATTTTTACCGTAATGTTAATGGTTATTATTTATCAAGTCTTCTGGACTCATTGGTAAGATTTAAAAAAAAACGTTTTTTTTTAAGTGTTTATTTATAAAATCACTTTATTTGCAGCTATACAAAAATGATACATCACCAGTAATATCTACAAATTATATAATCGAAGGCAGCTTAAAAGCAAACCATATCGTATTTGATGAATATTTAAATGAAATAAAAGTAGGCAATGTAATTAAAATTTTCAAAGACCTTTCATCAAATGAAAAATATTTATCTGAATTTGAACATCTTGCAAATGTCCTTGCAATTATCACAAAAAATCTCAATGAATAAAATGTGTAATTTATTTAGTATAATGTAAGTATTGTTAATTATTTGAATTGTTATTATTACATTATGTGAAGCATAAATTTCAAAGAAAGATGTATGTTGATAATAATACTAATTTATTTTCCGATATCTTTATCGAAAACATAAATTCCTAATCCTTCTCCAACTCTCGTAAGATTTGTTAAATGATCTGAAATTTCTTTGATTGATTCAACTTGTTCTTGTAAGAATTCTGACTCCAAAAAGCTACAGAAATGGGGATCTTTCTTTTCGGAGGCTAGACTGTGAATTTTCAGCAAATTCTGAAATTAAAATATTAGTTAATGTGTTATTTAATTCGATTTAAGATTAAAAGGGTACCTCATTCACATCCCTCTCGAGGAGTAAAGCTTCTTCCATTGCTTCTCTAGCTCCACCCCAATCGGAACGATGAGGCTTTTTGATATCGGATAGAACAATAGAGCCTCCACGTTTATTTTGGTAGATCATGAGCTTCTGAGCATGCTCTCTTTCTTCATCCGATGCACTTTTGAAATATTTAAACATTCCCGGTAAGGCTACGTCGTCTCTGTTCATATAGTAGGCCTAAATAGTTGTGAAAATTTTATTATTTATGACGCTATTTTTAGATTTGGAAGTGAATCAATTAACCATAGATAGGTAGACATAGCTGGCATATAGCTCTAAATTGATCTGCTGATTGATGGCCTCTTCTAGAACTGTCTCAAAATTGTGTCTAGTTCTATTCATTTTGCAATGTTTCTCTTCAGGGACTGAAAATGTACTGGAACATTCGTGTGTTTTCAGTAAACGATCTTGCGCAGTGCAATTATTTCTTTGTACAGGTGTTATCAGCAACCAATTTCAATAAAAATATTATTGTAAAACCCAATTCATCATCACGTTAAATTCTTTATGAAAATTTATATTATGTGATCACTGTTTTTTTCAGTGATGGTGTTTTTTTTTTTTTTTTTTTTTAAATGAATAACTGAAAGTATTTTAAATTATAATCAGTGATTAAAATCAATTAAGTGGTTCTAAAATATTATCTTTATTTATACATAAATGATGTACGATTGCTTAACAGCCATAGAGTGTGAGGTGACAGTTGATATGCGAAAAAAGCAGTGACAACAGAAGCAAAAACACAATGGAAATAGAAACTGAAGACGAACACAACAAAGATGGACAAGGACAACAGACAGGACGGGGACTCGAGCATCATCATCATCATCAGCAGCAGGAAGGACAGGAACAGGAACAGGAACAGGGACAGGAACAGGAACAGGAAGAGCGAGCACTGTTAGCAGGATTCAGCAGAATCACCACCAGAGACAGGGACGAGGTTGTGCAGGCGCTGTGTGAGCTGGTGGGTGACAGGTGCTCGCCACAGACTGCTGCGTTCTTCCTGGACATGAATGACTGGTGATTCTTAACACTGACCATTTTGCTGACAACTAACATTTGCTACAACATCTAACTTAACACGTCACACGTTCACAACAATACCATTGTTCCATTGACTACTCCAAATTCATTTTAAAAATAATACTCTTGTACTTTTATATGCTCTAATAAATAAATTATTTAATACATTTTCAGGAACCTCCAAGAAGCTGCTTGTTGTTATTTAGAATTATATAATGAAAATGAGCATCGTGAGAATGAACCGTCTTATTCTGTAGAAAGTATCATTACAATTAGTCCATCCGAGGATTCTGAGAATATGGATAGGACAGTTAGTTTACCACATTTTTCCATGAAACATATTATATCTATCGATCAAAAGCAAATTTATCCTCCAGGAGCAAAGTGAGTAGTTTGTTGAATTGAACCATTTTTCATTATTAATACTTTTTTTTTGTTTTCAGTGTAGAATGGTATTTCATACTTCGAAATAATGGGATATCTACGTGGCCGGATGGCTGCACTGTTAGATCTGTCAATTCAGAAGAAGGAACTCCACTACCGATTCAAGTCGAGTCTTTAAGTCCCGGAACAACTTGCTGTTTAACATATAAATTTGTCGCACCGTCTGCATCAGGGACCTATATTCAAAATTACAGACTCCATTTACCCAGCGGAATGCCTTTCGGAGGTATTATTATTTTTTATCTCTGCAAAATACCAATATATTTAATAAATATTCATTTTCAGATACCTTACCGATAAATATGGAAGTTAAAGAAAACATAGAGCAGGTGAATATATTTGAAAATAATTTTAAATGTGCCAATATTAATTGCTTTTTATTTTTGCAGTCTATGGAAGAGTGATTGTATGACAATATTGTGGGTGATATATGTGATGCGGAGTATAATTTAGATTATTACCAAAAACAAACATTTGTACTAAGTAAATAAAACTGTTTGTGATTGAAAAATAACATATTAGAAGGTATCTAAGATTCGGCATGCAAATTTATATTATTATTATGTAAGTGGTGATTCCGAAGAAATAGATGTTTTAGTGTGGACATTTATTAAATAGTTTTTATAAGAACCGGCTTACGGAAAATTCAAATTATTATTGTTGTGACTTCCTAGATTACAAATCCAGCAGTCCGGAAGTCATGTTTAAGAAGGGTTTGTAACCTTGTTTATGAGTAATTTAAAAACCATAAAAGAATATTCAAGTCAACTTTATGAAAGTGATAATATCTTTCTCAATTGAAAAACTGGCAAATTTGTAATCCAGGAAATTAAAGCGAAATTATATGAATTTTCCGTTGGTCTAAATATTATAGAACATTATCAATACATTTATTCGTGATGTATTTAAGTATTCGAAGAATGTATTTGTATTGTAAATATTTTAATAAATTACCATCCTAAAATAACCAAAATCGTGTACAATATTTTGAAATGGTGATATTGTGATTACAATTTGTAATTTTAAATGATCCGAGTGATGTTGAGCCTGTTGAAGTGAATATATTTTATACTAGGTTAGATAAAACTTGTACATTCTTAGTACATGAATAAAAATCGCATATTGAAGAATCGAAAATTATTATTGAGTCAACACTATGTCAATCAATCGGAATATTAATATTTTTACGGCGTATAATTAAAAATAACTCGTTGAAAATTTGTATTAGATAAGTTAACTGTACTGAATTTTCATATCATTCTTTACAATAATTTTTTTTAAAAAACACTTGTTATAAATTATGTAAAGGCTAATTTTCAATAATTGAACTTGTTGATGATTTGTAAAATTTTAGTATAAATTTGTTGAGCTGCAAATGTGTATCTCTTAGAAAAAAACAAGCATGCTTTTATTTTCATTATATTTATTCAAAAAAAGTAATACTCGCTAATTAAAATACTGGAAGCATATACTGATTTACAATAATTATTATTAGTTTTCCTATTTTCAAAATATGGAAGACTACCAATTGTTTAGATGTCATCAAATCGAGTACCCGAAACCATAATGAAAGAATTAAACTTTAAAGCCCAGGTATGAATTATATTTTTAATAATAATTAAACAGCCATTTGCATTGTAATTTTGGAATGTGGATTGTAATCCGAAATGATAAAATGCTCTGGTTTAAACGCGGTTATGTCGGTTGTTGGAGCGTCCTCGGAAAATGTTAGCTTTGGGAATGGCCGCGGTTCTCTTACGACTTGTTCTTTCAATGCGTCGACGTGGTTTTTATAAACATGAGCGTCTCCGAGGGTGTGGATGAATTCTCCAGCCTGTAAAGTCGAATTTATTTTGAAATAGTTTGTTTTTTTATGTATTTTTAAGATTGTACCTGAAGACCGGTGATGCGTGCTATCATGTGCGTTAGTATTGAGTACGAGGCGATGTTGAATGGGACTCCTAGCCCGAGATCGGCACTCCGTTGGTAAAGTTGACAGGATAATTTGTTGTCAGCGACATAAAATTGTGCCAAGCAATGACACGGTGGAAGTGCCATTTGAGGAAGAGCTTTTGCATCCCATGCACACAAGACCATACGACGATCATTAGGATTTGTTCTGAAATTAATTATAGTCATTATAAATTAATATGAAGTCATTATAGATTAATATGAAGTTTGTAATATTAAGAATATTAAATTACCTTATTGTATTGATGATGTTAAGAAGTTGATCGACACCTTGTCCCGTGTAATCGGTATTCATTGTTTGGTATTCGGCTCCGAAATGTCTCCATTGAAAGCCATAAATAGGACCCAAATCGCCTATAATAAATACAAAATATTGATATTTTATTGATATTGTTCAATAAGTAAATTAATTAACCTTCTTCTCTGTGTGTCAATCCGATGCTATCTAAGAATTGCCTCGAACTGTTTCCATCCCATATGCGAATATTATCATTCTGGAGGACTCTGGCATCAGTACTTCCACTTATTATCCATAGTAATTCACCGATGATTGCTCTGGTGAATACTTTTTTCGTTGTCAGGAGTGGAAGGGTATTATTTTCTAGGTTGTAACGGCTTTGAGTTCCGAATATTGATAAAGTGCCAACTCCAGTACGATCTCCACGATCCACTCCTGGAAATATTCACCAATGTTGTTAATTTAAGAAACAAATTGGATATTCTAGGGCAAGACAATAATTACCTGTAGTTATTACTTTGTTGACTAGATCCAGGTATTGCTTTTCATCATGATTAGTATTTTGTACTGTTCCGTTGGTGTGTTTTTCAGACGTGGTTCCGTTCATTTTTGTATTTTAATCGCGCTTGACGTTTGACGTATATTTCCGCGCCAATATCAGTCTTGTTGCCAGTTAATTTTTTTTTTATGTATTTATGCTTTTTTTCACGATCGTCTGAATTGTTTGCAATAAATAAAATAACATATAATGTAAATACATTCGTAATGTTTTATTATTATATCGTCGTTGAAAGCTATCACTTATAGTTTTTTTTCATGATTTGTACCAAAAAACATAAACCTATTGTATTTTTTTTTGTCTGAATTGGACAAGAGCTATTTAAAAAAAATGTAATTAACGAATTTAAAACTACCTAGAATGTACAGTAATTGATGACTTAAGGATGAAAATATATTTAATTTCCACATTTATTTGGGAGTATAGTATTTTTTGCGATAATATATCTTCTCTTAAAATATTTTAAATTGTCTCAAATCCACCGGCCCATTCTTTCTACACCAAGAAAAAATATTTAATGAAAAATTGGGTATGTAACTTACATTGTGTATCTATTTATATGAGAAATTAAAAATTATAAAATATATTTCATTACTTATAGGCTTACTTATAGGTATGTAAAATCGTCTGTATGGAAAAAAAACTGAAACAGATGTTTTGGACAGGGATGAATGGTTGTATTTGTTCAAGATTTATGTTACCTAATGTGTAGGATTTCAATAAGCACATCTTGAACCAGTTTTATTCTATTTGGGCGTTTAGAGAATCATATGAATCAATTTCGAATAATCAGGGAAAGGTTTTTCAACCCCTCAGAAGCACCTTTCTCTTCTTCATTGATATCTACGATGGAAAGGGGTACAAGCCTGGCACCGATATCGCGAACACCAGTTCAATACCAATGCCATAACAGGGGTTGTAATATTATAAATAAACAATATCATATTATTAAATTATATCAATATTGTCACATTAATTGAAGAAGAAGATCCAGTCTGCGGCACTTTTATGAATATTTGTGTAAGCTTATGGGTTCAAATATCGATACTCGGTAGTCACCAGTTCTTTTTTGTGCAATCGATTGGTTTGCACAAAAATGACTCGAGAGTTACGTAGATCATAGTTTAAAGAAACTGACCCTAATATAAAGACAATGGTGTAGAAGAACCATCGCCATCAAAAATTAATTTGATCGGTAATTGCAACTAGGAGATCGGGAATAATATTAATAAAATCTTGATAGATCATCTTGATCTAGGTTTACTCTGATTTCCTCTACTGTAAGGTAAATACTGATTATTAAATCGATGACTGTATAACTAGTAATAGTTAAGATCACCGACAGACAATTAACACGTTGTTGTGTCTATAAAAAAAAAACAAAATTTGTAAATACCTTCCAAAAAGCCCGTTTTTAATGTGATTTGATTTGTATTGATGATTTGATGGATTTCTATAAAGCTTAAAGATTTATTTAATTTAAACTAGGTTTATGGGAATCCATCAAATCTTCAATACAAATAAAATAGTTAAATCACATGAAAAACGGGCTTTTTTGTTTTTTTAGATACAGCAACGTGTTAATTCGTTGTCTTTCGATGATCATTAATCATTACTATATACACAAACTCTTCATAATCCCTTCAGTATTTTTACCTTACAATTCAGGAAATCCGAGTAAACCTGGTTCAAGACGACCGATCTGGATTTTATTAATATTATTCCCGATCTCCCAGTCGTAATAATTGATCAAATGATTTTTTTGGCTGGAAATTAAGGCATATTATAGTGAAGATGGTCCATCTATGACATTGTGTTTATATTAGGGCCAGTTTCGTCAAAGTGTAAGCCACGTAACTCTCGAGCCATTCGCCGCATATTCGTACAAACCAATTGATTGCACAATAATGAACTAGTGACTACCGAGTATTGAGATTTGAACCCATAAGCTTACACCAAATGATTAACCCATAATAAATTAAATCGACTGCTCCAGCGTATAATATCTTAAGTGCAAAAAAAATCTGTTTGCTCTTAAGTGTTCATGGAACTGAGCCACATATTGTATATATGAAACGTCAAAAAATGTTGCTTTTCAATCATTATTAAACCTATTAAGTGGGACTTTTTAGAAATAGTAAAATAGTCCTATTTGACCGGCAACTAATGTAGATTCATCTACATTGCACACATTTCATGTCTCTGTCAATAGAAGGTATTTTATCGTAAACTATTATATTTTATAAATAATAATTAAACCGAGTGACACGTGACAGGCAGTGTTACCAGATTGAATATGTGGCTCAGTTCCATAAAGACTCAAGAGCACACATATTTTTTTTGCACTTACGATATTATACGCAGGAGCAGTCGAAATTAATTTATTGTTTTCTTCATAGAAATATTCAAGCTGGTTTAATAAATATTGGTCATTGAACCACATCAAGTTGATGGTCAATATTTATTGTTATTTTAAGTAATATATTCGAGTTCAATTACAACCCTTATATAAATATTGAACAACCCTGATGTTGCAGTACAGGTGAAATCATAACTAGTAGGGCCGATCGCGGTTCAGTCCAAAACAAACTTACTCAGAGCCCACTCGGTAAATAATCGCATTAAATATAAATATTGCCATTAAAAGCCATGTGCTGTTATTGGAATCGCAATTGCACTTCCTCATATCTTTGATTTGAAAATGTCGCTCAAGTTTGAAAGCATTGGATCCGGCGAGGCGATGGTGAAGAATACCTTTCTGCACGCCGAACAGGTGGAAATTGATAATGATTATTACGACATTGTCATCGTGGACGGTTGGCAGGATGAGATGGACGAAGATTGGGACGGCCAAGGGGAGGTTATAGCTGAAATATGTTTAGACCCACCCAACTTCGACCCCCTTCCATGCAAAGAGACACAGAGACCCGCCACCCCTCAGGATGATTGTGCCAACCTTTCGTGGCTCCTGAATTTCAAGTTAGACGGTTTGATGGGAATAAACCAAACCGCAGATGAAGGGATTAAAGGTGCGACCCCTGACAAGAGGATATGCGATGATGAACACCCCGTAAAGAAGCCTCCGTACACTTATACTGAACTAATTGAACTAGCATTGAAGGATAAGGGACAATTGACAGTTTCGCAGATTTATCGATGGATATCGTAAGTTTACAGATTATTTAATTGGGTGATGATAATAAAATATAAAAAGTGTCTTTGTGTCGATGATGCAGTCAGTACTGGATGGATCAATATTGTGGAGATATCCGTACCGGCTTTTATGTAGATTCACTTGCATCGTCACGAAGAACATGCTCTTAATAATTATATCGATGGTTAAGAGCACAAAGGTTGTAAGTCCACATTTTTCGGCTCGGGGTTAATGTGCGTTAAGCTTGGGATTCCTAAACCCGTACCCGTAATTATCCGTAAACGTACACCGTAAAGACGGCTTAATATAGTTGCTTTGTTGTATTTTTGCTCAGTTTTTTTGTTAATTAGTGCCTCGCCCGAGGCTCAGACGAGGCATTAATTAACAAAAAACCGATCATAAGTGTAGCTAAGTAACTCAACTATCGTATTTACGATGACGTATGCATGGGAATACATTATTTTAGGCTCAGCGTAAACACACGTAAATTAAGAAATATATGGTATAGCGTATAAACATGGATGTCATGGATTCAAATCCCATTCGAATAAAAACAAATTGATTCGATCACCTCAATAAAGGTTTACTCTCATTACCTGGTTTGTAAGTTGAATACTGATTATTAAATCGGGCAAAGATTCCATGTCAATGACCTGTGTAGCTGTAATATTAAAATGACTTCATGATCCCATATATTTTTATTCATTCGGAATATGAATTTCTTGTGTTTATGTCTAAAAATATAAATTAAGAGTGTCCTAAAATTCACCTTAGAAGTAAATCTTGTTAAGTTATAAAGTATCCAGTAAAAGGTTATGTATAGAATATCAAATGGGGGTTAATGGGCATTTATGCTAACTGCATTTTGTGAACTGTATTGTTTGTTTGAGCCGAAAATTTCACGATCAATTTAACCTTACAAGAGGAATTTTAAATGTACATCTATGAAATTTAACCATATTAATTGAAAAAATGGAGGACTTTCTAGTCCTTTTACTCCTATTTTCTATTCTATACATATCCCTATAATCAAACCTAGTCATTACATAAAATTACAGAACATTTTTATTATGTGGTAAAATATATTCTCGGACAACATAATAATATTATAATTTTTGAAATTTTTATTCAACTTAATATAATATTTGATATATGATAACTGTAGATGTATATCATATAGTGTTTTGTGTAAATATAATAAACGAAATCATTGCAGAGCTTGAATACGTTAAATCACTTCATTACATTCACTTGGACTAGGTCTGATTATAATCTAAATATTTGGAGGATGATATGACTTTGTATTCCCATAAATTTCTATTCTAGATCATAGATATATGGAATTAATATTCTTAATTTTTGTGTGTTTTCGCCGCGCCTTATAGTGTTGGTTGAATACCCGAAAATAATCGAAAACTATGGGTTAAAATTCAGTATGTATGTTGGTCGTTAATGAAGGTGTTTTTTCAGGGACAGGTACCCGTTCTTCAAGCCTCAAGATGATAGATGGAAGAATAGTGTGAGGCACAATTTGTCAATTAACCCTCATTTCAGGAAAGGCGCAAAAGCTCCCAGAGGAGCAGGCCATTTATGGACCATCGTTTCCTTGGATGCCATGGATACTAAACCTCATCATACTCAGGTTATTAATATTTATTTATTTAGGGAATATGAAAACGACCGGAAAAAAAATTAAGAACCATGATGAATAAATTACATACATAAATACATTTTTTTTATATAACATTATTTTTTTAATTCGATTCAAAGTCTATTTTTGAATGGGGAATCATAAAAAATGAATACTAATGAATAGATTGTTTCGAGTAAAACGATTTTAAACGATTATCAAAATGTCTCTAATATGCGATATTATTATTCTTCCATACATTATTAATAAATTAATATTAATTATTACGACTCAATTTTAAGACTTTTTATGTGTAATTATCATAGTCCGCCAAAATGTGGCACTTAAATTCCAAAAAGTAGCATTATTTTGTGGCACTTATAATTTTTCAGAAAACCACTAACAAATTGTTTTTTTTATTAGAACTATAATGTTTTATATTATTAAATTAATGATTATTCTTACATACTTGAAATGAAATGAAATGAACACAGATGTTATGAAAATTTTTACTATGTATAGAAAAAATAATCGGATAAAATATAATAATTATTTTTTGGTATATCAAAAATATATATTTCTCACTTTTTAAATGCTATTTAAATTCCAAAACTAGCATTATTTTGCGGCATTTATAATTTTTCAGAAAACCGCTAATAAATTGATTTCATTATTCGAACTATAATTTATAATATTATATTTTATTTCATTAAATTGATGATTTTGTTTATATAATTAAATAAAATGAAATTAACACCGATGCTTTGAATTTTTCTACTATGTATAGAAAAAATAATCGGATACATTATAATGTAGCAAAATGGCATTTGGTGGTTGCCCTCAATTTAACTCATGCATCAAAAGATTTTATTTTATTTATTAACACCTGGTGTACTAATCATGTGTGACATAAGTGCAGGTGGGAATGAATGTATTGTAAAATATACAATTTTATTAATAAGAATAACTGTTAAGGATATTTATTGGCATTGCATAGATTATATTAGGGGATCAAATTTTATATTATACATTGAACTCATGTCACGGTTAAGTGAACTGAACAACATCTGCTCTATGGTTTGGTAATCGATCAGCTGTTTAATATATGTAATACTAGATTATTAAAAAAATAAATCATTGTTTTAATTTATTTTATCATCATCAGTTGGAGCCAGATAATATGGATTGTATGGATGAAGAAGCGGCCGTTGCAGCTGCGAATATTTTGCAACACTACAATACAGGCGAGTTATTAATTATTTAACTATTTCAAGATTATATAATAATTTATTTATTTATTTTATAGAATTCCTGAATCCAGTATCAGCAGCTGAAGTGGCCGCAGAATGTGGATTGCTCGATACAACTTTTTACTGACTGCTTAAAACTAATCATTTATATCGTGTATTCTTAAATATTATAATATTAATAAACCCGTCCAGAGTGATCAAATTATTTTATTTATTAAAAAAAACAAACACGTTTAATTTACTTTAAAAAAGCTTCTTTATTTATACATATTATTACAACACATTGATTTAATTTCAGTCATTCAACAACACTTTGCAGAAATGAGAAGTTTTTTTTTATTCTACAACGAACATCAATTTTTTTAATATAAAATTACAAGCAACATTGATGATTTTACAGTTTAATCACAACCATTTATAATATATATATACATAATTTGTACAGTTATTTAAATAATAGACAAAAAATTCATTGTTTATTTCGAACCCGATTTTTTAATATATATTTAGCTTGGTTTGTTCGTTGCTTTTGATATAAAAATATATTATAACTTATTTGCTAATTGGTTATAGAGAAAATGGTTAAATGAACAATTCGACATTTCATTTCACATTCGTGAAATAAATCATAATTTGAATTATCCAGTGATGCGAAATGTCAAAAGCACACCGATTAATTACAAAATTTTCACTGAGAAATATATATATATATTCTTTAATAAAATGTTTATAATACTAATGAACGAGAACGCTTTGACATTTTTGGTGAATTAGCTAATGAAACACAAAAGGTAATTTGAACGAATGCTTTTTTTTAACAAAAAATGTAGAGTTTGTTTTGTACTAAAGTGAAATTTTAAAGGACAAGAATATTTAGAATAGAATTTTGGAACAGTGATAGTTTTTTTAAGCTTTAGATTAATAAAAAAAATAGTTTATAAAATGATTTCACCAAAAGCGTCGATCATTGAAAATATAATTTTTGCAATGTACATTTTTAATGGAAGGTAAATATTTTAAAAATGAAATCCATATTAAATTATTAATTTACCCTTAATTTTTAATAAAGATTTTTGTGGCTTTTTTTAATAATTATTAAAAAAGATAATATGTAATCAACACAAAACGTATCTACAAATAAAAACATATCTTTTACATCAAATTATTTTACAATTAGTCAAGAACACAAATGTGCCAAAGTCAAACAATTATTGTATTATTTTACCTATCTTTTTTCTGTATATATTATATTGCTCTATCCTTTTTCCCATGATGTGCAATAAAGCGATATAAAAAGAAATTATAATAACGCTAGATTAATTATAATACTATAATATTCGTTTGACTTTGGCACATCTCTGCTTTAGATTATTGTATATTTAACTGTATTTTCGTAGATACGTTTTTGGTGTTAATCATAAATGGTTTGCTTCTCCGCTCATTGTTTTATGTTTTCTTCTATGAATTCACTCACTGATTATTATATCACATTTAATTCACTTGCACTGTATTTTATTATAATTTAAGGGTTGATTAGTTTAAAGGGTTGTAACAAGAAGAGGCTTTACTCGTAAATTGCTCTTGTCGGTAGCTCGGATCTGTTTCCTGACCTCGCCCAGCTGATTTTGTATTGGAATGAACTGTCGTCTGGAGCAGCTTCTATCACCTGGATCAAAAAAATATATATTACACAGTATAAAACACATTTTTAGTAACTTAAGAATGCCAGTATAGCTATAAATATATTAAAGCATTCAGAAAAAAAAATATTATTTTGTGTGTAGTGGAAAATGTTGCCAGATGCCTTATTATGAATACATACCAATGGAAGAACTCGTCTATAAATAAGCCTAAAGTTTTTCAGAGTAATTAGTTAAATTAACAAGCGGTCTATCAGTGGGTCTGATCTTTTTCATTTTGGTAAAATTCTGCTTAAAAAAACTCGAGCAGGTAAAGCTCAACTTTTTTGTTCAAAACTTAAAAAATACAGTGTTTCATTTGACTGAGTAATATTTTTAGAGAAAAACTTACGTAATACAGTCAACACAACGTCACTTTGAGTTTATTAATGATGTTTTTAAAATCCTAGTTAAGAGGTGGTTATACAGTGCTAGTTACTGACCTGACAGTGAACAAATAGCCTGCAACCCAATTACTTTAAACTTCTATGTTTTTATTTAGTTGGCACGCCAAGTGGCCCCAATTAGTACTGTGTAACCACTTCATAATAGTACTTGCACTTTACTATTGAAACTAGTACTGTGTAACCAGATCTTTAGTAATGGGAGGAGGGGTAAAGTAATGGATTCCCAGGCATACGTCACTGTAAATACGATAGTAGCGTTACTTAGCTACACTTATCATCGTTTTTTATAAGTTAATGCCTCTTTTGAGCCTCGGGCGAGGCGCTAATTAACAATAACCGGATCAAAAGTACAGCAAAGCAACTCTATTACAGTCTTTACGGTGTACGTTTACGGCGACGCACGCCTAGGAATCCCAAGCTTAGGCGACGGAGGTTGTAAAATTCAAGCTGGAAAGACGCTGACTTAAAACTACACATTTTTTAAAATCATAACTATTTTTTGATTACCATATAAAATGGACTTTTTTGGACTTCATATGGAGTATTTCCAACGCTTTATGAACAACATATTATGGAGTTACGCAGTTTGCAAAGAAAGCCCATGATATTTTAAGCCAGTAACTGGTATTAAATAAAATGGATTGGATGTATAAATATCAAGATGGCTGTCCAAGTAGGCGAGTCTGAGTGAGAAAAAACTAATTGTTTACTCGTGCTAGATGTCACTTCTTGGGAATTCTCGATAAAGTTTTACATTGCTCTTAATTATTATTGTTAATAACCTAATCCGGTTGGTCCGCAATCTTGTTATAATATATATATATATATATATATATGCAGTTGTGTGGCCTACCTGTCGGTGGTATCTAATGAGCTTATATATATTGAGATGCCAATAATACTTTAAAAGATGTCAAAACCATAGCAGGCACAGATGAGATATAGTACCAAAGGCTTCGTGTATCAGCCGCTTGGGGCGCTGCTTCTACCACCTCGCTCATTGAAATTCTATTGCGTGTACATGTATTAGTGATCGGACATGTACGAATATATGACGAAATATTGCATGGCACTTCTACAGATAAACGTTAATTGGTGGTAACGGTTTAACATATAGTCGGTTTTCTTTTACCTTGTGGCCGACTCACTGTGACTTGTTTACATAAGGCCAATTTTAGTAACTAATAGTGTGTAACCACTGCATAATAAGGGAGAGAGATTATTTGATAAACGAGGCTCAAGTCAATGAAGAATATGGATAATGATATTATTATGATTAAACTGGTGATCAAAATATATATTTTCTTCTAATAAAATACTAAATGAATACCTGGGCGAGTCTTGTGACGCTCAGCACGCCGTTTACAGGACCGAGCTGAGATTCTACGCTAAACACGATCCTCCGCTTCCAGTGTCACCACCTCTGAAAATATTATATCAAGGATATAATAGAATAAATGATTTAGACATTGTCATATTTTGGTCGCTGAGATATTAGATGTTCTGTATACATTTATTTTTGACGACGGCGCGACGCCTTCATTAAATAACGAGAAGCACTTATACGAAAAGTTTCCTTCAAAAGTGTATTACTCGTATATAGACTGTTGAAAGGGTTGTTCATCGACATCAATTAATCTTAATCTTAGGCCCAATTAACCCTTTGCACTTTGGATTAATTTAAAACAAAGTTCAGTGGAAACTTCTCTTGGAAAGTAATTCGCACATCGAATAAAAAGTATCATCTCTCTCAACCAGCGATATTTCGCATGAGGATGATAATACATGATAATATTTGTAACAGAATAAATTATTAATGAATATGTAATTTTATTTGAGTAAATTAATATATTTTAACGCATCATTTTTATGCAGAAAATTTTTTTTCCTCATAACGAGTTGGATTTGAATTGTGCTCGTTTTAAGAATTTCCAATATATTTCTGCTGATTTTTTTCAATCAACTAATTTAAAATTGTCTTAAACTAATATAAAAGAAAATTCAGATTATTAATTTTTGAAATAGCTTATTTTGTTAGAAAAAAATTCATCTTGTGTAAAATCACAGGAGACATTTTTGTAAAATAATGTTTTTTTAAAGCTGCTGCACATTTCAATAAACTTCAACACTATATTAGTACAAACTTGTATTGGTGAAATTTCTCATTACATACACAATATTAATTCAATAAGACACAGATATGTAAATTTGATTAATTTTCTATGGTATAACATAGTTTCGGTGTATATTAAATTAGTTTAGGATGAAGTCGGAAACTGCATCGTTTATACATTGTAACTATCCAAGAATTTCAATTAGCATGAGATTCTAGTTTACTCAGATCAAGACAATAAAATATAATTCCCATTTCAATCAATATTTCATTGGAAGGGATGAAAAAAATATATGTTTGGATAAATAATAAATAAAAAATACTATTATCGATACAAGAAGAGGGAATGCATACTAATGGATCTGGTTACACAGTACTAGTACTAGTGAAATTAACTAATACTGTGTAACCACCGCATATAACTATTTGATTAAAAATGCATAGCTGTTTAATTTCATTTGTACATAGTAAGATTTTAACTGCCTTTGTTGTTTATTAATGTTAATTATATATAAATATTTTTTTTATATGGCATCTAAATTAAAGAGAGTGATTAATGTGTTATGGGAATAAGTTAACATTATAGTCGGTTAAAAACGAAAACTGACTCTTCTCAAAATTATCATATTTTACAATAGAGGCATCTGAAGTTTATTATGAATTTGTAAAATGCATATGTAAATAAGTGTGTTACATCAATTAAGGATTAAGTCAATGTAATAATTATCAATAATTTATTTAAAATAAGACACTTCTATTACAAAGTTTCATTTTTTCCTTCATAAAAAATGTTTTTAAAATATTTAAGAACGTGGAATTTTTTCACATGAAATTATGGTTGATTTTACATCGTTTTTCATAATAATCTCATTTTATAATTTTTTTGAGAAATGTCACTTTTATTTTTAACCGACGATATCTAAGGATGAAACTTAATTAATCACTAATATAAATGTACTGTACATATAGGTTCAGCCAAGAATTTGTAATATAATAAAATTAATAAAATAATAAAATTTGTAATTTTGATCGAAAAACCCCGAATGAAAAAAAAATGCATGAAACTTATACGGACAAAAGGAACGCTTTGTAATTGAATATTAGTGTTTTTGGAAAATATACCTGAACGGCAAATTGTACTGGCCCTTCCCACATATTGAGTAGAGTCATTTCCTGATACTTCACTACAGTTTTGAGGAGTGTTTCGACCTTCTCTTCCAGTTCCTCCTCCTCCATTAGAACCTCCTCCTCCGCCGCTCTTGTGACTATTGCCAGAACTAGACTGACCGCAACAGCAGCAACATCTATAAAAATATTAAAATTTACCATATATGATGTGTATCCTACAGTAGATATAAATAATATATGCAAGCACGTGGTTTAATAAAGCGCGAAAACTTCTGGCGTTATCCATTGGTCAATACCAATCACGCGCATGACGTCACCGGGCGAACCAGGCATGTGAATTTGACCAATAAGAAGCTAGTAATATACATTAATATTAATAACTCATACGATCACATACTTCTGAATATCTTTATGGGAGACATATTTAATTTGATTTATTATTACAGCATTATCTCGTTTCGGAATTGTGTAAATATATCCAGAGTAAACAGATATTCGGTTTGAAGCCGTATTTTCCGGGCTTCGGACCTTTCCTTCCGGACCGAAGTTTGTTTGGAAATAGTTTGTTTCATAATAAAACAATTTTGAACTATAAAATACCTTCTGTTTAATATATAATGTACGGTTAGATGACATTCATTAAGAGTTAATTAGCCAATTTAGTTAATAATATATTTTTTTATAGAAAAAAACAGTGACTGTAAAATTTTATTTTATTTAACTATTAAGCTCTTCCACGGCTAACTATGACGTCACCAGCAATCAGATATTCATGATTTTTAAGGGTGTATTTTTTATTTATCTAATATAATGCTTTACTATTATGATTGTATATATATATATATATATATATATATATATATATATATATATATACAATCATAATAGTAAAGCATGAACCATCATAGCCTTGCCATTACAGGAAAAACCTAATGCGGTGCGGCAATGATGGACATTTGTCAGAATTATAGAAAAAGTAAGAATATAAAAAATAAACAGAAATATATAAGAAATACATATTATAACAATATAAAGAACATCAAGACTGCTTAAAGTTAAGAAATTATTTCACACTTCTCATGAATGCACAGTAGGGCATAATAAATATGTCGTTTTCCGCCCCACTGGCATTCCATTCATTCAAAAAAACAATACATCTGGTTAATGGGGAGTGACGGAGTATGTTAGTATGGGTCCTAGCGGTTGCACACAAGGAGTGAGAGCGACAGCGCGTATAATTCTCGGGAACAAACAAACTTATACGACTAAGTATCTCTGGGATTGATAACTGGCCTCTAATCACAAGAAAAACCAATCGCATCAGTGCCACAAAAGGTCTGTATGAGAGTCTTAGCTTTTCTACTTCTGATGGAATGTATACTAGTTAATTGTATCGATGATAACTTAAAGTATAGTAATAATTAATGAAATATTTGTACCTGTGACAGTGGAAGATGGCGAGAAAGGCCTGCCTGAACTTATTGTTCATAAAACAATAAGTGATGGGATTACAACAGCTGCTGACATAGGCTAGAAGTTGAACAAGGGCCACGCCTGTACTGCCGACATATTTATAAAGTACCTCAGGCCAGAACAGGTATACCTGGAACCAAGTTATATTACCAGTACAATATTTCTAAAGGAGAATGTATAAGTGCACCTTTGATCAAAGTGCATGCTGTTACTATCCTGAACAAACTTGGAAACTGTGTTTAACAAGTCGACTATGTGTTTATATTCAGTAGCTCATATCATGCAATAAATTACCATTTAAATGAAGCGCATAATGCTGTATTCAATATAATAGTGTGTTAGTGAGTCGTGATAGAGCTTATAGTATTGGTGCGTGTACGAATAGATCAGAGCTTAGTAGTATTGATGTACACGCATACATTCTAATTACACTATTACATTGAATATGACCGTTAGAATCAAAACCCCCTAAATCGAGTAAGCTTAGATTTTTTTCTTTGGAATCATAAACAAATATTACAACGTAGGTTTAAGAGAATCTCTTTCGACTAATATTTGACATAAAAAAAAATTCTTTATACCTCATTTATTTTTTAAAATTTCTTATATCATACAGGTATTAGTTCAAAGACTAAAAAAAATAACATAATTTTTTTTCGGCATTTTCCACGAAGATTTTGAAATTGAAAATCTACATGAATATTAAAAAAAATTGTCTTCAATTAAATTTAATAACCCTGAAGACAAACCGACACAATTAATTAAATCAGGTTTTAATATATCCATGATCAAGAGGACAAATGTAATATCTCCACATTTTATAAATTTAAGATTGACAAATAGATTAAGCATCCTAGTTTGTCAAACTATGAATAGTGATTTGAAAAATGGGATATTAAATGTGTAATAAGCCTGTTTTTGAAAAATGTTGTATTAACATCAATAAAGCACTAGTTTTTCTGATTAAACTATAAAAATGTATTTAAAATATTACTATTTTTTTATATAAATATTATCAATCTTACCGTATTAACTGCATGAAGAGGCGTCCAGCAAATGAAAAATTCAGCTATTATTACAAACAGCATCCTGATAACCTGTAAGAAAAACCAAAATCTATATATATAAAGGAATTTTGGTTCCGACTCAAAGGAGATTAGGTTGGATTGCAGCATCTACACTTTCTACTCTAGTACTTCTAGGATTTGTCTGACAAATGTACGGATAAAGTACTTAAGTATCACACTTTTATTCTCTACATGACTATTGTATTAGTTTAGTCTTTTATGTCCTTTGGAAACTTCAAATATCTGTGCACGTGTAAAGTGTTTCAAACTCCTTGTTACATTTTTACATGCAAGCAATACAGATTTTAAACTATCGGCCGTATTTAATATAATAGTGTATTAGTGGGTCGTGCTACACCTGTTAGTATTAGTGCGTATACCAATAGACTAGAGCTTGGTACACGCACAAACTCTCATTACATTATTATATTTTTTTATAAAGAAAAATAATGAATTAAGTCATCAGTGACATACATACATGAGATAAAATGGCAATACTGTTCAACAAAATTTAAGTATGTAACAGTGAAATTCACTAAACTGTATACATGATAGTATCTATGTTTTGAAGTAAAGGATCTGTCAAAATCGGGTAATCCAGCTGTCATTGACAGTGTCACAGCTGGAATACTCCACTTTGACAGATCCTTTACTCAAATAAGAGTGACAGAACTATAGACACTATCATGTATGCATTTTATTGAATACCGCTGTAAATTATTGAACATATTATAAGCATTAATTAGTTTTATTGGTAGTAAATAAGACATATTCCGATTAAGTATGGAATAAAATATCTGCCAAATGATCCTCGCTGTATCTTAAAAAAAAACCATTAATATTTTCATGAAATTTTAAAGATACATGGCTGTTTCTTGTGGATGTTTACAAGAGCTCTCAATTTCATTTTCCCCATTTCTATAAAGTTTTCACAATTACACGGTGATTTTTTGTACCTAAACCAATAAATCGAAATATGTAGTTAATAAACTCACATTTTTCTTGGCTTCTATGCTCTTATCCATGTAGTTTGACCTAATGGCATGTCTGTTGAAAGTATAAGTAGTCTCAACAGGTATTTGTGTTTCATGGGTGACAGGACAAACCAGTCCGTCTCTGGAGCAATGTCCATCATTTGTCGGAAGTTTCACCTTGAACAAAGAATATCGTCAAAATATTTACTTAGCTGTTAGTAATATACATATCGTATTCCGTAGATCACTCACATTCATCATAGTCTTCAGCAACCAAATCTTGACTGAGGGTTGCTGGAGACGGGGTGTCGGGGATGGGGATGTTTCAGGAACCAGTGTTAGTAATTGAGCCCCATTCACTCCATTCACAGTAGCTGAACTGTACGATCTCTTGACTGAAATTAGAATGCCTTTATAAATGAAAGAGTTTATTTAAACACAATTATTTTATGTAAATTAGTTTGTTTGCATGTTCTTAATACTAATTAGATGTGTAATTAAATATCATATATGTTCATTGTATTTTAATTTTATGATGGCCCATTTAGAGCAATAAGAAGCCTTAACGATTTTATGGGAAATCGTAGTACAGATAATAAAGTAAAAACATCTACAAATGCATGCATACATAATATTATATTTAAAAAAATCAAATATAGCGAAAGCGTGATGGTCCGTGTGGAGTTTTTTTAATTTAAGTTAAATATATTAATTGATAAAACTATGGATTGTAAAAATAATAATATGCAAGAAAATTTAAAATAAAATTCAAAATGAGTTAAACCGTAGATTAGAAAAAATAGAAGTGAAATATATGAGTAATATATATATATATATATATTATATATAGGAATATATTTATTAGCTTATTTAATTATATTAGTATAAATAATTGTGAATTATTCTTTAAAATTATATTGTAACATTTATTTTTAGCAAATACGTAGAATATACATACATGGGGCATTGCAATATTATTGTAAATAATTAAAATTGCAAGATTATTATTAGTAACTTTATGTAATTATTTTTTTTAATTCGAAGGACATAAGTGTAGTTTGTATATTTGTTGAAACGTTTTCTGTCACGTTTTCTGTTAACTTTATTCAACTTTCAATTCAATTCAAAAGAAATTTCCAACTCTAGTTTGACTGTTAAAGGGGGATTAATATAAGTATTTTCACCAATAAATAATAATCGTGTTGTTTCAGTCCAAAAATAACAGAATGTAAGCCGATTATGCATGAGAAGCAAAAAAAAATTGTGGGTAAAAAAAAATGAAAATTGGTTATTATATCGGATAGGAAAATAAAACGGCCTTTTATTCCCTCGGGAAGCTAAATTATATTTAGAGTGTCATTTACTGGGGATGAAAACCCTTGTATCGTAAATGTAAGATAGGGAATTATCCCAGTGGCATATTGAAAAAATACACCCCTTTTTAATTATAACTAATAAATTTAAACTCTTATGAATATATTATCGTATAATTTATTTCTCAAACTCATCCTTTAATGTGTGTATGTAAACATCTAATAAAAATATTTTAAATTAATATGATTTTTGGTAATTTCAGCTTTGAATACAAGCAATTCTGTTTTTATAAAGAGCATTCCTGGAAATTTCCATTACAAAATTATTACACATCAGTTATCTTCAAAACAATTTATCGCCTCATTCTGCTTTTAAAATCGTCAAATCAATTTATTTTTCCCATCTATCCAGCTTTTTATTATCTTTAACGAATTAATTTTACAATTTATTGCGTCTTTGCTTAATGAAAATAATTTTATAATCAGAAACTGCTTCTATTTAATTCTATTTAATTCTTGAAAATTTAGAGCTTAAAATTTAGGTACTAAGCCGGATTTTTTATTCTTTAAGTGCATTTTATGTTGGGAGCTCATGTTCTATTATTTATTTATTGCTATATTATCTAATAACCAGATGTAGGGGTCTGATGTTTTTTATACTACTATAAAGCTTACGGATCGTATTCCAAACGAAAGTCGTATAAGTCTCTCTCTAAATTCTAGTACATACTAGGTTTTTGACGTGATTGTAAAAACCCTTTACATGCACCGAACCTTAAATTTAATGGGGCTCTTTTTATTTTCAGGATTATTATATCCAAAGGTCGTAAAATAGAGGTCCGTTATTTTTTTTGACAAAAGGCTCATCCCTCGTTCTCACTTTTCACTTACTTTAATATTTTATTTAAATGCTAAAATATATACAAGGATACTTTTGCAAAGGTTCGTTATGTGAATTACTCGCTATGAGAGGTAATCATTATAAGCGGTACAACTGTATATATTATATAATGCATGCGAATCGCATTTCAATCGAATGTCGTATATCAGAGCCCCGCGATAGTGTTATTTATTTATTTGCATATAAACGCTAGTTTTTTTTTACAGACTAGACAAAAATAATAATAATAAAAAAGATTTAAAAGAAAAGTATTTACAAATAAAATGTATTTAGAATAAAGAAAGGGGTAGGAAGAAATCATTTATATATAAGGTCGCTTCTAAACAAACCCTATGGTGTCAGAATTGGTGGAAAAGAGTTCACCTAGGTGCGCAAATTCGTTGTAGTTTTAGTCGTGTTGTTATTATTATTATAATTCTTTTATTCCCTTTCTGTGTTGTTGTTCGTGTTTTATCATCAACACCGAAATGCCAGAAAACTGGATGTATACATATCAAGATGGCGGGCCAAGCAGAACAGACAGAATTAGACATATAGTGTTGCCTCTGTTAAACTCATCTGCTTAGTCCGCCATCTTATTATTCATCATCCACTTGTGCGGCCTTCTAATATCGGTGGTTTTATCCATTTCCTATAAAAATTACAATTCTCTAGTATATTATTTTTTTTCAAATTAATAATAATGTCCCATTATTTTTTTTAAATTTATTTAAAAAACAAACAGCTTCCCGAAAGTATCGGGAAGCCTATAGTTTTATACATGATGTTTGATAAAAAGACATAAAATAAAGAGTGAATGAAACATATAGCAAGAATTATCGGTTTAGTTTATATAAAATATGTGCTGTCTCGGATTTGAAATTTGAGAGGGAGAATATTATGCTAAATCTGTAATATTATTAATCTAATTAAATGAATACCCAATTTGATTTATATTGAGATTCCACTGTATTGAATCCAGAATGAATTAATAATATACAATGAGTCAACTGGAGGACAAATTCGAGCACTCTGCAATAATTCAGCGTCAAAAGAAATTCGTGTATTTGTCAGAGTTTAATGTAATAATGTTTAAGTGTAGAAAACCACACACTGTCGTATGAAATATTATTCTGGCTGTAACAGAATATTAGACTCACATACAAATGTGGGCAGACCAGATGAGTGGTTATGGAATATTCTTCCATGCCATTGTAGTCTAGCTTTTAAATTGCTTTAGCCAGAATAGAATGTGACACGAATGTTTCTTTTATAAGGCATCGTCGTATTTTCGTTTTGATTTTTTTCCATTCAGTACCTCGAAAGCGGTACTTGTACATCTTCAACACTGACTTTTTAGTACGAGAAACGTATACAAAAAACAAGAAAGCGCGTAAAACCGACCGAATGTGTCACACGACATGATATTTTTGACACTTTACTGAAGACATGCCACGAGAATTTTGCACGCAATTTCATATTTCGGGGGTTTACCTCCGAAATTGCTTTATTACCTTGCCATGTTTCGCACGAGTTGGGAAATTACCAAAGTTGGGAAATACTCTAAAGGGGTGATTATTACTTGCATTGGGGGTAGTATTAATTTTACCCACATAAACCCCCTGTTATAGCTTTTTTTCAGGGACGAGCAATATTAATTAAATATAAGAACCAGTTCATTGGTTGATTGCCTACTTAACTTTAATAAAATGTAAAATTGTATTTATTTATATATGAGGGATTTTTTAGACACAACAACGTTTTAATTCATTGTCTGTCAGTGATCTTAACTATTACTAGTTATAATCCAGGAAATCAAAGTAAACCTGATTTTTTTATTTAATTAATATTATTCCCGATCTTAATTTTTTATTTAAGCTGGATTTGAACCCATGACCACAGTTATAATACGTTAATTCAAATTCAAGGTGGATTACTGATAATATTTTAGGTGTTGTTAGGCTATCGCGATAATAAAGGGAAAAAAATAAATATTAGAAAAAGGTTAATTATTTTATGAAAAATTAAAAAATCGAGTTCAGGCCACCATCTTGAAATCAGCTGTTTCTGTGAAGTACTCAGTATTGACTGACGCGTGTGTCTGTTATACGTTATTAATATTTTTAATTATTTTTTAATGATAAAAAAATGCTTATATTTGTGATACCCTACCACCCTATAAAAAATATGATTTCATCGTTAATAAGTTATATAATAAATATTAATGTTTTTATTTAGTTCGTGACACTGGTTTGCCAATTAATTGCTTTATTCCCATAGGAGATGACCTTGTTTGATGAAATTGTCTCTATTATACCAATAAATTAACTTATATAATATTAGATAATTACTTATTATAAGATATTAATTATTATATCTTACGAATCTGTTTGTTTATACAACTACCAGCTTATGTGATTTATTTAATTGAAAAAGAAAACCGTACACTAAAAATATTCGATATATGATAAATTCTATGTGTTTGATACTAATATTAATATTTATATGTAGATTATACATCAATGTTTGAATTTTATATGAAGACAGTCTTGTTACATACATATATGAATATTTTTACTCAGTCCTAAATTTCACTTTAACAATATTCCTTTTGTAAAAAAAAGGTTCCAGCAAATTGCACAATAGCCCTTGGTGAAATTTGTGCAAAATTGCAAAAGTTTGTTTGATGGTCTTTTAGAATATAATATGACATTGAAATAGGTACATTGTATGTAAATACATAGTCTTTAATACCTGAAACTGCTTCGTTGGTCAAATTATAGTTTTCTCGCCGTATCAAATATCCTAAATAAGCAACATCTTAAGCGCTTGTAAATTTGATGAACGATGGAATTATTTAAAGTCGCTACACAAATATTATTACAGTGGAATTTAAATAGATTGAAATCAACCATAATTCGGCCTAAGATATTTAATTTTTTGAAATTTAATAATACCCATTAAATTGTAATTAAATATTTAAACCATTAGCCATCTAAGGTTATGTATCTATGAAGAAATGTGGCAATAACCTTTAAAACTAAGTAGGAAAGGTACTTTCGTAAAAAAATAAATTGAAAAATGTTAAACACCTGTTTAGTATGTTCAAATTTTATTATGCTGATTTGAAATTTGTGTCGGCCAAGTGTCGGCCTCCAGTTTTGATACATCGGATGAACCGAATTCTGACTTTTTCACTAGTCTCTCCAATAATTCTAATTGTATATTGCGCAACTTTGATTTTTGGTAAGTGGTTGAGTTCTTGACATTCTTAAGGTAGAAATTCGCGAAAAAAATGAGGGAGTGAATTGCTAAAAATCGGTCACCCAGAGGATTTACAATAAAAGCCGACATTTGGCCGACCTGATTTTTAAGTTATTATAATAAATTGTCCTACTTTCTCAATAAATATGTGCATATATCAAGTGTTTACTGATTAAGTTTTATGAAATAAGGGAGTTATACTGCCCCATCCTATACATACAAATGAAAACTGTGCAATATTTAAAAATTGTCAAATGGGGTGCAAAACCGTCTTTCCATATGTCATTTATCAGTGATGGAGCAATGCATGGGTAATATTTATTAATTTTATAGTTAATTTGATTTCAATTACACAACAATTAAAAACTCGTTCGGATAGAAAGTGGTGCGTTATTATTGTATGAATGATAAATACAACTTACTTTGTCTTTGGCATGAAGTGTTTTGTTTGATCTCACGTTTTAGACCCTTCCACAACTTGGAGACTATAAGAGAATAGGCCAAGCCCATTATCATTAAGGGAACAAGAAGAAGAGCAGCATCCAGGAATAGATTGTACCATTGTTCAGAAGAAGGACTCGGCCATACTTCGCGGCATTTGTGACCTGAAATCATATGTACAAAGAATTCATCATTTTTAATCACAGATCAAATGAGAAGTAAGTATGTTTTGAATGATTATTTCTTGTCGTTAATTCATTTATAATAAAAAAAACCTATTAATATTTTTTTTATTAATAAATTTTCTAAACTTTCTCACACTAGATCACGAATCTGCATT
>JAGTTH010004531.1:0-13300 GCA_022606485.1 Agraylea sexmaculata
TATACGAGAAAGTGTTGAAGGGGAAACAACATAATCTTTTTTGTGGGTGACCTTCTTGTAGAAAAGATCCTAAATATAAATTGTGGCAGTCGTCGTTTGTGATTTTCTGTTCTCTCGTGATATTTGTGACCGTAAAAAGTATTTTATTGTATATTTGTACAAATATTTGATACAAATGTTACCGAAACAAAAGGCCTTGTGGTATAATCTACCCGAGGAATATCGAATATCATTTTCATGGAATATTGGATGTTATTAAATAATAACATTGTGCATTTACAAGTTGATGAAGTTTAAAATAAAGGTCGCCGGTCTGGTTACCTCATTTTAAAGTTGCCTGAATTTAATGATATCTGAAACTCTGTTATACAAGTCTAACTTGTTACCAGCTAGTTAATAAAGTTGACCTTTAATAAAAGTTCATATTGCAAAGTCCTGTTTGTATGAATGTTATGAAAATTAGAGGTATTGAGTTGTATGTTTGCCATTGGAGAAAAGTCGGCTTCAAAGAGAAAATTTCGCAGATTTTAATTTGATAACAAGGTCTTTATAACAGCTACGATTTGTTTAATTTTCTTAAAATAATTTTAGTGTTTACTATATAACAATATATTTTACAAATACAATAATCATCATGTTACATCACTATTTTTATAGGTTTTTTACTTCAAATTAATATTTTTCATATCAAATGCAACCTTTTCTACCCTTCAACAATTTCCATTAAAAGAACATATTAAATCGAATATTTTACATTGAAAATTAAAAAATCAATTATAAAATACATAAATATAATCATTTTGAAGATCTTGTTATATCTTGGGTCAATAATCTCAGTTTTATTGGTTAGTTTAATCAAATATAATTTTGGTCATTTTAGGAGTTCATATATTATTGATCCGCGACCAACTTCACGTCAATGTAATCGAATTTTCTATAATTTTTACTTAATTTGAAACGAAACCATTGTTTAATGGAAAGTCTACAAGAGTCATAGATATAAACATAAAAATATCGCATGAGTGGTAAATGTAGGCGTGGTTAGTTCAAGTGGCCAAAAACATGAGTTACCTGGCAAACATTATACTGTAAACATGTCTCTTCATATCTTCGGTTATATTTCACAGTAAAATGGGTAAATGCATTGTTATTACATGTCATATGGACTCAAACATACATCTAGGCTCACTTTTTACCAAAGACTACTTCTTTAACATGATATTATTGCGTTTTAATCGTCAAAAGAGCTCAGCCCAATGCATTCCTCTCCAGGAGTCACTGAAATGTGCAGTGAAGTGAATACACACATATATAACTTTGTCGAATAGGAGAAAGAGTGCAAAATACACCAGGATTCACGACTTTTATTATATGCAATGCGATATCTAATGTTTATGTCTAAGACAAAGGTAGAGAATTGAAATGGAAAAGGTAATTTAAAGTGATAAACCTGTATTATAATAATAAACCTTCGATTTCCTTTAGTATGTATATGAATAATATTACTTACAGAAAACCTGTTTAATTATTAATAGTTTTGATAATTAGTGATAGTTTTAATAACATGCTGCTCTTAGAACTATAAAAACTATTACTCTACATAATAATAAATAAATAAGGAAGCTCTATGATAAACTAGTTATAAATAAAAGGTAATAATATAACAATTCCACACAGGGTTGTACATACGTGTCTGTAGTGATTAAATGTCCTCACCCCAGTTCTACCGAGAAGAAGAGCGTCCATTTCCCCTTCAGGGGCTGAAATTACAGCGACAGGAGCGGCTGAAACACCTTCACCACCACCTGGAGAACCAGCTCCTCGACCGCCTCCCATCTGGCAGTTCATCTTCAAATATATCTCTCTCCAAAAATATTAAAATATATCGATGTTTGTTATAAAATCTGTTGTGATTGTGTGGTCCCCTCGGGTTTGGTTTGGTATTTTGATCCTTTCAGTCGTTAGTGTGTGCGAGTTGTGCTTGCAAAGCTTTGGCGAAGAATATTGCACTTTTAAGCGAAGCGAAGAAAAGAAAGCGCGAAAGTTTGAAAGTCTATTTTACATGTTTGTATTTGTCAACAAGGGCTTCGCTCTCCTTAAGCGCAAAGCTTATTTCGAAAAACTGCAAATATTTCCATCTCTACAGTCATTTTATCTTCATTCTCGATGTCCTTGTCTAAATTGTCTGCGATATGATTATTTAACTAAGCAACTTCAACACTATCTTGAACACTTATCCAAATTAACATTCTTCAAAAATTCCAGTCCGGTTATATTCAGTCTAATTATTCGATATGTACACTGCACAGTAGTTTTTGTTCACTATTTAAATAATAAGCTCAATTTATCTATATTGTTTACCATATTACACATGTTTATCATATATTAAATATCTGAATTCTAATCGTAATTATATTAATTTTTTTGAATTATGTTGATCAAAATCAATGGATGGGTATTTAATTAAATAGATTTATAGTTGTTCTGAATTGAACGAAAATTAATATACTTTTTCCGCATATGATGCTTTCCTGTTCTAAAAAATCACATGAAATTTGCATTTGTTTATAATTTCATCATATTTTTTACATGTTTTTTATAAAGGGACAGAGTCATATGCGCAAAGAGTAAGTTTATTAATTTTCGTTCAATTCAGAACAACTATGGTCAGGAGGAAAACTTTCTCACATATAAATTTATTCCAATGACCGTTTTTTTTATGATTAATATTATAAAAAAATCTCGTATTAGGTCTAAATTTAACTAAAAATTTGGTTTTTTCAGTTAAAATGGTCAAATTATAATTGTAATGTTCGACTATACTTATTTCCAAACATTTGCCAGTGTAAAAATCTACTAAGCCCAGATGTATATGATTATTTCTTATAATAAAATTAAAGAATGTTTGATGCTAATACTGATTTTTATCTATATATATTTTCGCTAATTAAAATAGAAACAATTTAATTGCATTGTTTAAGCTGGGGATTCCTAGGCGTGCGCCGCCGTAAACGTACACTGTAAAGACGAGAATAGAGTTGTTTTGCTGTATTTTTGATCGGTTTTTTGTTAATTAGTGCCTCGCCCAATGCTCATACGAGGCATTAACTAACAAAAAACCGATCATAGGTGTAGCTAAGTTGCTCTAATATTGTATTTACGATGTACGTTTACGGTGACGTATCCCTGGGAATCCATTACTTTCGACAACACATATAAGTCAAATTATGGCTCAGTGGATTCAAGATATCATATATAATAATAGTGGATTCAAGATAGTATATAATATACTGCAAGTTTCATTTTTCGTGTACGTGTATGACAATTCATGAAGCTTTAGCAAGGCTTTCTAGAAGTTAATCTGTTGACGAGGTGACGCGTGACTCGCCCCAATTTTGCTTTAGCTCACAAATAATGGAAACGAAACGCCTCAACAATTTCTTCGTCTTCAAAGAATGTTCAAGGGTGCTATTGGCATTTTAGATATTTTTATATCATGTGAAAAATATACAGGTGCCAAAAATATTCATTACTACGGAAAGATATATAAGCCAAACTAGTATTTTTGCGGCGGTCGGTTACATCAACAAGGTTTTCCTTTGTCAGTTAACAAACACGTGTAACAACATTTGAACGTGGGTAATTTTGTAGAAATTCCCCTTTAAAGCATTTCATTATACCCACGTGCTTTTATATCTCTCGAGTCTGTCTTCGCATGTTAACTTTGTGATCTTTTAATTAAAGTTAAATCGATAACAGGTGAATTTTCGGAAAGGCAAAAACACTTGTTACGTATGTCTGCTTGTAAAAAGATACTTAATTAAATTGAACAGAGGTATTTCTGATGATTTGTACATTTCTCGGGGTAAAATAAGTAATTAAATACAATATAGAACCACTACTCTGTCGAAGAGAAGATAAAACACGTCCTCAATAGAAATGGTACGTGATCGAGTGGCTGCTCCTTACATGATAGACGACTTACATTTATTTTAAATTTAATTATTCCATATGCTTTAAGGACCCTCAAAATAACAAGTAGAAAATATAAAAACTCTCGCTCCGTATTTAAGAAATTTAAATTACTATATTAATTTTTTTAGATACAACCTTACTGTCCGAGGAATAAGTCTAAATGAAATCAAGCAAAGCCATTAAATTTAACTTGATTAAAAGTAATATGCGGCCGCCCTTCTTGTTTGTGTTTGAGGTTATGTCGACGTTCTTAATTGGATTTTGGATGAAATTGCGTTTTCAGAAAGATAATCGATGATAACTACAATCCTAGTCCCCAAGGGATGAATTAAAATGTATCAAACAATTACAAATACAAGCTACAAAATATCTAACTTTGTGTGGCATTTGTAAAGGCAAACTTTCAACTTAACATAATAAATATACTTCAGAAGACTACAGGTAACATTGATATGAAAGTTCAGCTGAACTAGTTCCAGAACACCTGAGACTTTTATGATCAGGTGGAAAAATACAATTTATCTTTAGGTATCTTTTAACTGTACGTGTATACTACAGTCATATAAAAACACACCTTTGATGGTATCGTAAAAAACACACCCATATAAGATCAACGTGATATTTATTCTAAAAACTCGAGGCAATATTTTCAAGTCATTAAAATTGAAAAATGCACATCCGTATTTTTGTGTGAGATGGAAGATTTGAACCAGAAAGTAAGTAATAAATAGTGAAGTATGAAAAAGCTCAGGATCACGAAGTATAAACGGAGGTTTATTGTCCTGTGTATTTCTTTTAAAGACTTGCATTGTCTGTCACTACAATGAAAGATGTCCTCAACCATACACCATACTTTAAACAAAGAGCCATACTTTTATATAAAAGCCTCTTCATTTAATACATAAAAGAAATATCGCGCTGGCAAAAAAAACATTGATATTCTAGGAATATTTAGATGTTTTCTTATTACTGAAATTTATCGGTGTGGATTCAAATTTTGATATAAAAAGTCCTCGTCGTGAAGTGGAAAATTAATATCAAGATGAAAGCATTCTTTGATGCTTCCATTAAAAGATAAAGAGTATCGGAGGAATGAACAAACCTGCTAAGGATAAATATAAAAAAAATGTCTACAAATACTATGGTCAACGGTTCAAATCCCGTTCAAGTAAAAAAAATAATTTGATCGGTTATTACCATAGCTCGGAGTTAAAGGGTGCACTGAAGCATGGAGCACTGGACACTGCACGGGTTATATTTTTTATTGGTAAATTATCATCATCATTCTATTTAAATTCTCGTATATTGACACACAGCTTAATTTTATTATTGTATATGAATTCTCTGACATTGACACATTATTTATCTAAAATTATATGATTTTTCTATAAATATTATAATAAATAGAATGATACAATTTACCAATTTAGAAAATATATAACCCGCGCAGTGTCCAGTGCCCCAAGGCACTTCAGTGCACCCACATAGCCGAGCATGGTTATAACGACTGGGAGATCAGTAATAATATTAATAAAATCCAGATAGATAATCTTGATCCAGATTTACTCTGATTTCCTGGATTGTAATGTAAATACCAAGGCGATTATTAAATCGGGCAGAGCCGCTCTATCGGTAGCTTTTTTAACTATATAAATATTTTAGAATACATAGCTCATGGCTACAATCGCGTGGCTACAAATACTATCATGTCATGGTCATGGGTTCGAATCCCGCTCAAGTAAAAAAAAATATTTGATTGATTATTAAATATTAATAAAATCCAGATAGATCATCTTGATCGAGGTTTACTCTTATTTCCTGGATTGTAAGGTTAATAATAAAGCAATTATTAAGTCGGACAGAGCCGCTCTGTCGGTGACCTGTGTAACTAATAATGTTTAAGATCATCGACAGACGAATTAACACGTTGCGTATAAAATAGTGCCTCTTCGCATATCAAAAAATGTTAAATTCACAACTAGAAGGATTTTGAAAGAAATGGAGAATTATTCAGTGCCAATTAATTAATATTCATTATATGTATATTATTTGAAACCAGTCTGTGCGTATTTCACGAACGATTTTTTTTTATCCTGACAATTGGAAATCCGAATATGGCACGTCTATTTGCGAACATTCTGATGAATTCCGAAGCCTGTGTGAAAAAAAGATATGTTATATTCATGAATGCCAATGTGGTTGGTACAAAGTGAAAATTTAATATGTGGTATTGTACATAGCAAAGTATGTACCTGTGCATGTTATATTGGGTATAATTTTCTCATATATTGAATATTGACATGCAGCAATATCCATTCATTCATTCATCGACCGTCGATTTCTATGTAAAAAAAGCTCCTTTATAGCCTTCAATATTTCTATACACACTCAATTTGTTCGACAACTCGAAACAACTTCACATTCCGAACCAACAAAAAAATCCTTTACCCATTGAAAAATAAAAAATAATGAATTGATTGAAATTGTAACAGTTTGAAATAAGTTATATGAAGTAGCCACGTTCACCTGGTTTGATTTTTATACAAGATTTCTATTTACTTAAAAGAATGGGTTTATGTATGTAAACCACAAATAAGTCTACAAACTCAAGGAGAATATTCAAGATGAAATCAGACGTTTAGAACCTGAAATTGTCCGCAAGGTCATTGAAAATAAAGAAATGTAATAAAATTTGCTTCTTTCATTGAGTCTTTTGTGTTAAATATATATTTAAAATATAAATGTATGTATATTTTGAATAAACACATTACCGCAATCAGTATAATTAATATATATATATATATATATATATATATATATATATATATATATATACTATATATATATATATATATATATATATATATATATATATATATATATATATATATATATAAATCAGGGATATATCAATGGGTCAACACAAAATCGTATCTGAAAATTGACCGTTTATAAGAAAAGAAGAAAACGAATATAACTTCAGATTATATTTGTCATATATTTGTGGGTAAAATGGACTATGATTTAAATTTATAATATACGTTTTGGGTTATATATATTATAGTTATTTAAAATAAACATTTAACTCAAAAACAGATTTTCTGTAGGTCCAATTTATGTTAATCATCTATCGATAATTTCTGTATTATTCTCATAATTTTTAATAAAAAATATAGTACCGGATAAGTTTAAAAACTCGTGGCCTCATTTTGATAAAATCGTATAACTCATCTCAAAGTTATATACTTAAAAAAATCAAATCTAGAGAAACAAGTCTATGGTGAACATCTTTGGGAAACTAGAAGCACACAGTTACGAGACGATCCGAAACTTTTTTAATTTGATTCCTCTTCTATCTTATGGATTATTAAAACTTTCTATGAAAAGAGAGAGACTGATATTACAAAAATAATTATCATAATTTGCCATATGTGATCGAAACATAGAATAAGTTATATACATATATTAGGTTTATTTATGATCAATTAATGATTACCTTTAAACCTATTTTTATTAAATACACATATATTTGAAGGCTCAAAAAAAGATGACTTAATGCTTTTAAAATAAGGTTGGCCGTCAAATTGCCTCATTGAAATTTAAAATACCCTTATTGACGTATTGACGAAATAAATATTTATGCATTTCCAATGACTTACAGTTTCTGGACTTTATTTAATATATATGACTGGAGTGATAAATGATCAAAATGATTTATATACACCAAAGTAATAATAGCTCAAGAGATAGACGCGTGGCTACAAATACTGTGGTCATGGGCTCAAATCCCACTCAAGTCAAAAAAAATAATCGGTTATTACGACTGGGAGATCTTCTTTAATATTAATAAAATCCCGATCGATCGATCAATAGATACAAGCTTACTCTGATTTCCCGGATTGCAAGGTAAATACTGATTATTAAGTCAGTGAGCTGTTTAACTAGTAATGGTTAAGATCACCGACAGACAGTGAATTAACACGTTGTTTTGTCAATTTTTTTTTTAATAACCTTCCCAAAAAGCCTTTTGGGGCGTATATATATATATATATATATATATATATACATATAATATATATATATATATATATATATATATATATATATATATATATATGCTGCTATGCTCTTATATATATATATATATATATATTGTTAAAAGTATTTCAATAACAAGTAAAATTGGCTCAAAATTCTCATTTAACGGCTAATATACACGAGTATATTTATAATTATTTTAGGGGTGGATTGGTTTTGTCAATTTCATGGCTCGTCATATCGAGTAGTGGTATTCATGGTCCAAATATTGGCCATATTTGTTGTTCTATAGACTCTATAGAACATTGTCCCATGTACTTCACTCAATTCAATAGGAAGCAATTTCCGCTTACACGAGGAGACTTAATTTCATATTTATTGTACTCTAATGGATTTTACAAAAGGCCAAGCGACCAACCAATTTGTTCTTTATATTGATTATATTGGCATTGATTTGTGCGAATGAGATCTCGGTTAAATCAAATAAATATGTATGAGTATTTCGGGAAGAACATCCTGAATAAAATAGTCTTCATATTATAATTGAGCCACCCGTGGGACACATAAAATCTCATTTCTACAAACAAGTAATAATTGGGTTACTGTGAATTTTAATTTAGTACGCGTATTTAGAGAACAAATTTATTTTAATAATGTATAAAATATTCATAATTTCGATGTATTCACCCTTGTGTTTTTAGGTTTACCTGCACATATTAATTGTAATAATTTTTCATCCACTAATTATAATTTTTGCGGTACTCCACTCATAAAATATGTTACTGTTAAATTGCATTTTGACCATTTTTCGCGTAAAAATATAATCCAATTGAAACTAGTACTTCTAATCTATGGCTAGATTAAATAATTGGATTAGGTTAGATTGAACTTTACTCTTATCTATGTTCAATTAGTTAAAATGCAGATGTATACATCGATATCTGAATTTTGTGAAATTCGCGTAATTAAATGTAGTTAGAGTGTAGGTGACTATAAATTATTTGAATTTAGGTTATCAGTAAAACTAGTATTACAAAGTACAGCTGTAACATATGCATTGAATTTAACTATTATTTTAGCACTAGATAATCCCTTGTTTGAAAGTTTAAATCAACTGAATATTAATAAATTGAAATTGTATTTACAAGCTTGACTACTGGTTAACATTAAATTAAGCTAACAATATTTATTGGAAGGCAAATAAATATATCAAATTAACAAGAATATCAGCATTTCAGTAGATTCTAAGAGACAACAAATGTCACCAGAAATGGTTAGACTGTAATTAGTTTTAGACAAAAGCACTTTAATTACGAGTACCAGGATTAATAAAATACCTTTTCAAATTAGAAATACACACGTTCGTTTAATTAAACTTTCAGACCTTGTGCTGTATTTTTACGTTAGATTATTGGTGTAATTTGTAACAATTTGTCAATTTATATTATGTAGAAGAGGCTAAATTTATAGACTACTCGTGTGTACGACCATATATTAGCTTTTAACCAACACCCATGTCAAATAAAAACCCAGTTTATTTTCGTAATTAAGGCAGTCTATTGAATGTGAATAATTAATCTATTTTCACCTTTGACATTTCGACTATTATAATACAAAACTATAATAATAAAGACGGTTCTTGTATATTGTCAACAATGTAAAATGGGATTTTACGTCGTATCGAAATGCTTCAAAGACACGCTCTTCTCCCTACAAAGTGTATAAAAGAACTCACTCGTGTGTTTTCACATTGAAATTCATAGTTTATAGCATTTCAGCGACGACATCCTGAAAATTTATACCTGAAAGCTTACAACCAAAGCCACAGTATGACAAATAGATAAACTTCGATGCTTTGTACGTCATAACGACCAATAAAATGATATTAGAGATATATGAAAATAGCAGAGACTCCACCCACACAAAATATCATTTCTTTGAAAAAATATCACACATCTATTTACATCAATATATTGATAAATATTGAATATGAAGGTTTTCTTTAGGTTAGTTTCAAATTCCAATCGTCCAGCTATTATACAGTCGAGGCTATTAAATTTCAAATATTAATTGTATTGTACTATTTACTTATCACACAAAGCGGGAAGCTTGACTGAAAATTTAATAACGGTATGTGCAAATTGAAATAGGCAAATTAGAATAAATTTTCTATGAAGAGTAATATTCAAAACAAGATGAATTGTATTAAATACACAATATGCCATCACTATCGTTTGTTTATCAAGCAAATCGAATGGAATAATGTCGTATTGCAAAACTAGGTTACCTAGACAAGACCAATAAATATATCCGAGTATCGGTTTTAGTATGCAATATGTTAGTTTTACCGCAAGTAATAAAAAATATATTATACCTACAGTCTGGACGTCAGATTTCAATCAAAATGCGGTGGATTTAAAAATAAAAGTACCTTGATGGAATGATCCTAACCTTTCGAATAAAATGTCGCCATCGTAAGCTTTTAGATCTTTCGTCGACAATGTGAATTTTACCGTCGACTATAATAAAAGGTGATATAGGTAGAGATATAATACTAATAATTGTATTGTGACGAGGGTTCAAACATATCGAGAGTCGACCTGTGGGAATTGGTTTTCCGGATAATCAGTATGATTGACATCACATCACCAAACAAGAGGAACTACCCTTATCTTCTATATTATTAATTACCCTATCACAAGATCGAAAATTAATTTCTATACGATGCATTTTTAACGATGTCATTTCAAATTAAACCCTTTCCATATCAATCCCCCAGTTCCGTCGAACAAAGACATTTTCATTTCGAAGTAAAAATTATGATAGATTAAATACTCATATTGATTTGAGTCAATTAAAAATGTCAAGACAAACTATAAGAGAGTTTAGTAGCACTTTTCTACTATGTGGACCTATCAAATTGACCAATAAAACTACACATTAGCTCATGAAATAAAACCATAATTATTAACGTAAGATAAAAGCAGGCCCTTACGCTCGTACTATTATATATATATATATATATATATATATATATATATATATATATATGAGTATATATATATATATATATATATATATATATATATTAATTTTCAATGTTAAATAATAAGTAGTAATAATAAGTTGATTATAAATAATTCTAGATTAATTGTGTTTCTTTATACATTGTAAATAAATATAGAGGGAGAAAATTGCATAGTGTATTTCGTATAAAGCGGGATTGGCCCAATTGGTGATGAAGGCTTTGCAGAAATTTTAATATGGCTTCGCCGGGATTTTATAATCATGTTGTCGTATTCTTCATTAGCTTAACAAAAAAATATTACGATAACAAATAACCGCAGATTAATAATGAATTTTCACAAATAGAAAATTATCAGTTTGTTGTTTATAATAATACATAAATAATAATCTGACAGTTTTTCGTTGATGAGGCATTATGTAGTACATAAAATTGGCTTTTATATTCATGACCAAAATTTATTTGTATGGGAGAACTGAAGGTAAAAAAGGTTGTAGGGAATAAAAGATTGAAGAGTTCAAGGGATAAATAGTAGTTTTCCAGTTCGAATTAAGCCTTCCCTTGTAATGATCTGGGATTCTACTTTATGCGGATAAGTGGGTGCACTGAAGTGCCTTGGAGTACTGGACACTGCGCGGGTTATATTTTTATTAAAATATATATAGCCCGTGCAGTGTTCAGTGTTCTAAGGCATTTCAGTGCACCCACTTAATAAAAAGAGTGAAAAGTTTATTAACATAGCCGTAGATGACCTCTGAAAGTTTAAATAAATTCAATTACCAACGTAATAGAACATAGGAAATGACGCGTGGCTACAAATACTGTAGTTATGGGTTCAAATCCCGCTCAAGTAAAAAAATGATCGGTTATTATAGCTGGAAGATCGAAAATAATATTAATAAAACCGCGATTGATCGTCTTGATCCAGGCTTACTTTGATTTCCTGGATTGTAAGGTTGATTATTAAGTCGGTGACTTTTGTAACTAGTAATAGTTAAGATCACCGACAGACAATGAATTTACACATTGTTGAAGCCGATAAGTAACAATTTACCAATTTAATAAAAGTGTAACCCGCGCAGTGTCCAGTGCTCCAAGGCATTACGACTGAGAGATCGGAAATAATATTAATAAAATCGCGATCAATCGTGTTGATCCAGGTTTACTCTGATTTCCTGTATTGTAAGGTAAATACTGATTATTAAGTCGGTGACCTGTGTAACAAGTAATAGTTAAGATCACCGATAAGTAATGAATTTACACATTGTTGTCTAAAAAAGAAAACTAATATAGAAGCCGGTAAGTTATAATTTACAATTTACCAATTTATAAAAAGTATAACCCGCTCAGTGTCCAGTGCTCCAAGGCACTTCAGTGCACCCACTTAGCCGAGCACTGTTTATTACGACTGGCAGATCAATGATAATATTAATAAAATCGAGATCGATTATCTTGATGCAGGTTTTCTTGTAAGGTAAATACTAAGACTATTATTTAGTCGAAAAGAGCCGCTCTGTCGGTGACCTGTGTAACTAGTAATATTTAAGATCACCGACAGATAATTAACACGTTGTTGTTTAAAATGTCTAAAAAGGCTCTTCGGGGCGTTAATAAATAAAACAGTATTAGCATCCAAAATTATTTAATTTAATATTAAAAAACAATCATCTGGGCTAATTGTTCAGTGGATTTTTACACCGGCAAATTTTCGGAAATAAGTATAGCCGAACAATACAATTATAATTTGATCACCGACAGAAAATTAATACGTTGTTGTGTCTAAAAGAAACCCTCTCAAAAAATCTCCTAGGGGAGTTAATTCGTCTGTTGTCGGCTTTTTTAAGATTATTCCGTTTATATATATTTTAATTTCAAGTTGATTTATAAGATAATGAATTTTTTTTTTAATGCATCCCTAACTCAAAATATGATGCATTTTAGCAGTATATCCTCGATATATCGCCTGCTCCAGCGTATAATATCGTAATACAAAAATATCTGTGTGCTCTTAAGTCTTTATGGAACTGAGCCACATACTATATGTATGAAATGTCAAAAAATGTTGATTTTCAATCATTATTTAACTTATTTAGTGGGACTTTTTCGACATTGTTAAATATTCCTATTTGACTGGCAACTAATGTAGATTCATCCATTATCTATAACACATTTCATGTCTCTGTCAATAGAAGGTAGTTAATCGTAAATTGTTATATTTTATAACATATATATATATATATATATATATATTAATCATTATAG
>JAGTTH010004533.1:0-15069 GCA_022606485.1 Agraylea sexmaculata
AAACAAGTAACATACAATAAGACGTATATACAAATAAGCCATTTCGATAAACTTTATCATCGATTATCCATTAGAAAACTTAATATTCAAATCAATATTGTTTGTTACCTTATTCTGTGGTCATGGGTTTAAATCCCACTCAATTAAAAAAAGTTATTATTATTTATTATTTGTTAGTTATTTAGTTATTATTTGAGTCGATTATTAAGTCGACAAGAAGTGTAACTAGTAATAGTTTTGATCACCTACAGATAATCAATTAACACATTATTGTGTTTAAAAAACCAATATTTATTTATAAATAAATAAATGTAAACAACGTTTTTTTTCACTTTTACCCATTTGCTTTAAAGAAAGAAATATTCGGATTTTTATTTTTATTTTTTTTATATATATTATATTTATTTTTTTATATAATAATAAGCATTTTTACTCACATATTTAGAAGCAAAATAAAAAAATTAAATTATGTTTATTTATCGTAAGATTACCTACAAATCAGGTCATCCCAAAAGACTTTGCGTTTGACATATGAAAGTTAAAAAATAGAGATAAAATTAAACACACTAACATTTAATGAAAAATATACTGTACATCGTTTTTTACAATAGTTTTCCACTTCTCAGGCAGTTTTTAAATCCAGATAAAAAAAATCTTTGCTTTTTGAGCCAATATAAATGTCAACGTCGTTTTTAATTTCCATTTTTGTGTTATATTTTTTTTTAATTATTTATTTAAAAAAAATGCATGATAAAGAAGAGCAATTAGAAGTTATCCAATCTTCCATGTGTCTATTTTACCATAATGGAAAATACATAATCAAAACTCAGTACTTACAACATTAGGTGAAGATTACTTTTAAGGGCGCTTACCTGCAACAAAATAAATTTAAATTAATAAATTTTCAATAGATTGCCTACGCACAATTCAAAATGCAATACTGAATAACGCAATTCTAAGTATATATTGTTAATATTATAATAAAATAGCCGCCAAGGCAACAATACTGGACCCGCATGATTGAAATGTGGACTAACATGACTTCGCATCAAAGGAAATTATATTACAAGACCCACAATATCGATGAAGAAGTCAGCCCACGTATCATTGGATACTAAATAAATCATTTATCATTTCAATATTACAATACATAAACGGGAGCGATTTCTATATATGTACATCAAAATTAAAATATTCAATAGTATTAAGTGTCTAGTATTTCTATTGTACAATATAGTGCATTGATCGCCTCAATATTCTGCATACAATCAATCCTTAGCATTCTACTGTCTACAGCCATATTGTTATATTAAATTTAAAAATATAAAAAAAAACAATAGAAATGACATAAAGACAAAAAAATTATATTATATTAATAATTTTCGTTCGTAAGCAAATAATATTTTAGTAACAATTCTCACATACTTTAAACGGAGAAATACAGTAAAAGTGTTATTATTTTTAGAATGTAACAAGTATGTAGAATAAAATAAATTATTCAGATGATTTTTAGTACTTGTATACATAAATATGAAAAAATAGAATATAATAATTAACCCTATATTTATTTAATTTCATAGATTGGTTCAAGGTGAATACTAATTTGGGTACAGCTAATCGATAATAAATTATATTTATAATGATTGAAACCACATATAAAATATCTTTAATTTAACCTGAAATAATTTAAAGGCTTTTATGTAATTCCGATACGATCATAAAAAAAATATATACTAAAAAGGACCTAGGGTTTTCTCAAAAGTTCAATAAGAGACATGTTGTATTTGCCCCTGAATATTTAATATAAAATTAACAGTTCCAACTATTTTTCAACTAGATTTCAACGAAGATGGAATATAATTATTAGTTGAACTCCTTAATTTATTAAGGGAAATAAAAATACTAAAGCATCTACTAAAAATAGCAAAAAAATACTTGTATATAAACATCAGTTTAATCAGAGGCACATTCAAATATTCATGCGGTGATCAAGTATTATTTTGTATATTTAATTGATGTATTATTTAATTATAGATTGAATGACTCAGGATTTGTATGGAAATTGAAAAATCATTCAAATTTTCTGATAAAAATAAGAGCAGTTAATGAAACTTCTGCCTAAATCATTAAATTATTACACATAAATAATATTGGTAACAAATTATAAAATTTAATTTGTTGATAATTTTAAGATAATAATTCCACAGTATACGTGTATTAAGAAATATGTATTTGATTTTCAGGAATACTATGGTCGTTTATCCATATCAGATCAGATCACGGATGAATGACTCCACAAATGGTACAATCATATAAAATAATATGTAAGTCTAATTATATTTTCGTTATGCTCGGTCGGCATATAAATTAGCAGATTTAAAAAGGTCGATAAGTAAAAATTACAAGCACAATACCGGCTTTTAATGAGACCGCATTGTGTTCGCCAAATGGTACATTGTAATTCTGTACGCTTCAATAAGTATTTAAAATATCAAGCCACAAGAAACTAGATAATAATGTATTGAAAGAATGCAAACAATCTCATGTGAATTGCACATTACATTGTTGGATTGTAAAGAACAAATTCCTGATCGCATTGCAATGAACTCCCGAATTCGAAACAATCCAAATGAGGACCTATTAAAGTCTTGACTCGTCTTCAACCTTAAATACCAACACAACTCTTTGAATAATAAACATGAGTTAAAATGCCGTAACACTATATGAAAAAACTAAACTTCTCATCACATCACATTCGATCTGAGTATGATGAATTTAAATTGAATAGTTCAACTATATAAAGACTGATTGCATTCTAACTTTTTCAACAAGGTATTTTATCTATACAACTTATCTCTACATACAATTTTTTTAATGTTGTAACAAAAATGTGTGATATTATATTATCTTATAAAAGGAAGAAAATCAATTAATTAATGAGCTCAATGGCAACTTTTAAATTTACATGGACAAACCACGATATTATACTGTTAGAGCCATGATCTGTCGAAATGTTTACATCAATAGCAGCAATAAGGCGGCCGAAAAGACGCAAAAAAAACATGAGGATCTCAAACATCCTATATTATTTTATTTTTTCTAGTGCGGACATATTTTTATAAATAAATATCAATAATTATAAAAATAAATACACTAATAAATTATTCAATTTATTTTCTTGTTAATTTTTTTAAATTTTTAATAGCATTACATTAAATCAAATAAATGAATGATTTCTTTTGAATTGAAAAGGATCCTCACTACTGTATTAAACCTTCCCTTATATGTAATATTTTAACTTCTTGTGAAGACTTCTTATGTATTGAAAAATTATTATTAGTTAAATTATCACTTGAATATAGATATAATATTAAAAAAAAAATCAATCCCCTACTGCTATTACAAGATTGAGAATACATATTTGTAAAATCACAATCGATCATCTCGCTTGGCTCTGATTGGCGATTTTGATTTTTTCCTAATGGATAAATCTCATTAAAGGAATTCCAAAAGAAATTACTACTGCTTTGCATTATAATTGCGTTACTATTTAAAGTCATATCCAAGGTTTGAATTTAAATTATGTCATGTTTATGTTTTGGAAAATTTATCGCTACTCGTTATTCCTACATCAATCGTCGCATATAAATTCATCTTTGAGACATTAATACGAATGAAGAGCTCCGATTTAAGATAGATCGTATATTCGAGAGAGTTTAAAAATAAATATTTGAGTGGTATGGAGATAGATGATAGTTTTATATGTGTAAGATGATACTCCAATATATTTGAACTCTGCTGGGTGCTAATGCATTGCCCCATGATGTCCATCAAACAATTATATCTTCGAATATAAGTTTGTTGAAATTATTATATTTGGGAATTGATACATCATAATATGTATGTTGATCGTCGGGAATTTGTGATTGATAATACATTATAAATTGAACTTCCCTGCTGAGTTTTGTTAACGCATGGTGTAAAAATCAAAGTACAGTCAGAGCAAAGATCATTATTCATCTTGTTTGAATATAAAAACAGGAATGTGAATATTACAAAATAATTAAAAAAATACTATTTAATAAAAATTGTTATATTCGACGAATTTCCAAGGTGTTTCATGCACGGTAACGCATTTTCAGTGTTTTTGTAACCAGACGCCTTGTCCTGAAAGGAAAAGTGCTTTCTCTTCACTGCGAACATCCTCACAAATTGTCCAGGGAATAAATATGTCGTTCGTGAATAAAAATAGAAAATATTACACTATAACAAGTTCAAAGAACGACTCGTATCATTTTATTGTCACATAAAATTCTTCACACGACACTTGCCTTACGATTTTACTTCTTCAACGGTATATTATTAAAATAAATTGTATCAACTTTCTTAAAATAGTAGTTTTATAAAAAAAAATATAAGAAATCATAATTGGACCGCTGAACCATTGTTTAAATATAAGTAGATAGTATAATATAAGCAAATATTAAACTAATCTACTAAACAATTAAAATGATATTATAAAATGATTATAAAACACAGCAAGTAATTTTGAATGTTATAATTTTAAGGTACTTGGGAGAATCGGACTGATCTTACTATTATAAAAATTAGATAAGATAGCGTCAAAACAAAAAAAATGATGTTATTACTACTGGGATAACAGGAATAATATTAATAAAATCCCGATCGATCATCTTGATCCAGGTTTATCTGATATCCTGTATTGTAAGGTAAATACTGATTATTAAGTTGGTGACTTGTGTAACTAGTAACAGTTAAGATCACCGACAGACAATGAATTAACACGTTGTTTTGTATAAAAAAACCAAATAGATGGTTTATAAATAAATAGAAGTCCACACACTATAGGTAATTATTTACTTGTTTTATAAAAAAAATAGAATATATTTTAATTGCTTTCATTTTCATCATAAATTATTTTTTAATGACTACGCATAAATTATTTAAATTTAAGTCTAAAGAAGCGTATTATAAGGTTGCATAGTTAATAAAGCAAGTATGTTATTAATTTACGGTGTGTTCCAGTCGTATAATAAACAGTGCAACATATAATTAAACCTGAAAAGGCTTCGTATTAAAGCCTTACACTCCCCAAATAATAATTACAGTTATATAGAAACCCCTATAGGAAATATAAGGGTGGTTCACGGCTTTGTTGTGACATGGCGCATTCAATGACTGATTTGTACGGGGAGTGATTCTAATCAAAATTTTCATAAGAGGGTAGAAAGTTGGATAAGAGAAACTTTGAAAATGAAACCTCAGGGGTGATGAATAATATACAATTAAGGGTAAAAAATGTGAAATTTGTATGCAAACCGCCTGATGCAATTGGGACGCTTTTAAACCCGAAACTCTTCTTTCATTTTGAAATTCTTCCGGGTTTAGGTACAGAAAAAAAACACGTTTCCCTTTTTCGTGAAATTTCACGACTCACGATTTTTAACGATCGTACCGCTTAGGTATTTGGGGGAATTTTGTTTGCATTAAAATTAGTTTTCATTTTAACTTTCATCGCAAGATTTCATGTGAATTGTTTGGCATGAGTAAAATAAATTCGTATTGATATATTTCAATATTACTTTATACCCTTTAAATCGATATAACGACATGCTTAAAATTTTAATGAAATATTCTGACATTTGTGCAAGTGACGCCTTGTATGATTTAATGGGGTTTCTTATGCCATAAACATGAAGCCTCCCCAGAAATGTTAAATAATGAATGTTGAACCTTCCATTTGAGCGTGTAATAAGCAGTTTCTATGGGAAGAATGACACTTTCTATTATATTATATTATATTATAAAATTATTATAATATTAATAAAAATGTTTTAAATGTTCATATATGATGAACTTTTGATTATTTTTTTATGAAAGACTTATTAAAAGTGGATACATTTTGAGAGCGAATATTTTTTGTTAGTGGATATTACAAAATGATTGTATTATCAGAAGCAGCAAGAAAAGTTTTAATAATGGGTTATTAAATATATCGTGATGGAAATTATAATAAGTCGTATGTCAAAAACAACCCTTTTTTATTACATTACTATGAAGTAAACGACTTTACTATCCTAAGGTAAAATAAATATATTTAAGCATTTACTTATTAAATTAGGAAAAAAGTGACTTGTTGAAACAGTTTTTTGTATGTCCTTAAAACTTTGGTTTTTTGACATACGACTTATTGTGGTTTTCACGACGATATGTACTATTTAAAATTAGTGTTTTTCAGATACATACTTATATTTATATCTCCATCTAAACATTCCTCTGATCATGAATTGAATAATAATTAGAAGAACATTTAATATATTTTTCAACTACCTAATTGAGTGGCACTAATTAGTGCGTTCGTATAACAAAAAGTCGTGTATCAATTTAACAAACAACAAAAAAATCCGAAGAAAAATTTCGAGCAATTTGCCATATTTAACGAGCATCGATATAAAAAAAATGGGGAGAAAAGTCCGATGGGGAGTGTTGTAATAAAAACAGTGGCTTATGGCCCCTTTTGCTCGTGTATAAAGTGGAAGTCGTTAATTCGATACTAACTCCTAGGAACACCCCCTACCTTAACAACTTTGATTGAGGGTCCTCATTAAAGGAGACCACCATGGCCATGGGGGTGTTTCACCATGGACATGCATTCTAGTCTAGAAAATGGCCAACACTAAGCCTGCAATATTATTCACACCAATTTGCGGCTCTTTAACAAAACGATGATAAATAACTGTGCTCTACTTAAACAATTACACTTGTGTGACAAATTCCAGAACACACAATACATTATTTATTTTTACATATAAAACACACATAACCAAAAGAATACCGTTAATATGGATTTAGCCAATCGTAATAACGATCTTACTATTTTTTATATACTCGTATAAGGTATATTTACTATTTATGAATTGACAATGATTTATATGATAATTCAACACAGGAACTAATTATCCAGAACAATTATTATTTTTTACCTTAAACTAACATGTTAAACCAGATTTTATTCACGTTATTAACAACAACGTTATTTCCTACAAATAAATTTTGTTTTAATGGGTGGGACAAATGTCTCGCTACCATTTTGATTGAACACCATATTGGTTATGTGAAGTTTAGATCAGTTTTTCTTTAAGCATTGAACTGTGTAGACGTCCCAATTTTTTAAATATACCCCACAAGAACAGAAATATTGACAATATTTATTTACAACGTTATAGGATATTCAAAATATTGTGATAGTGGAACTTTTGCTCCACCAGTTTAAATTAAAAAAATAGATTTCTATTCCATCAGATGGAAAAGCTTTACTTTAGTCTATTAAAATTAACAGATCTACTATAAATGACTTTTTTTTAATATGTTGTGTCTTAATTGGGTCTTTCGATAAAAAAATTAAACATTACTCGAAAAATAATAGATGGTGGGTTGTTATTTCTTCTGTTTCTATTTATTTTTATAAAATATTTTGTTTTGCTGATTTATAGGAAAATCATCCCCTGTTGATTGATGACTCAAACATTTATTTGATATTAAGTCCTCTTTAAATATATTTGTATTTTATCGATAAACCGATTGACTACAAAAGCTATGATTAATCACGCGTAAGAATAGATTTTAAGGGTGAGTTTTCCATCACCATGAATACGTAAATCGAATTTAAAGTTTTTCTCCATGTACCTTGCTTCACCACCCCCTCATTCATCCGCCACCCTCGAGAGCGTTGTTATTATAATTTTTCCGCAAGGCTTCAATTTCCATAGCAGGGCGAAAGCGATCCTCCCCTTGGTCAAGAAGGGGGCGAGTCAGGCTTACCCGCAATTAGGCAAATTTATGCTAAAGAAATTCTAAACTCTCTAGAATCTGGAAATAGCGGAACAGGAAAGACGGAAGAGAGCGAAAAAACTCACTGTAGACATTTTTCAACCGTATCTTTGTAACGAGACCCGGTGACGCGACTCAACGGACGCCATTTTGTAACAACAAAAATAAAAAAAAAGAACACTGTCAAAGAATAAACGAGATTTCCTGCCTTAAAGAAACGTTTTTGCCAAATAATTAAATCCTCTTTTAACTCCACCAAAGAAATCCACGAAATTCAATGTAAATTATCATTAAAAAATTTAAATCAAATAGTCGTGCAATAAAACATGCGTTAACCAATTTAAAATTTAACTGGCTTTTCGACGACTTTTTCTACAAAAATAATACGTCTACTTACAGTGACTCCAATCTAGATAGAAAATCTTTCGGCTATTTTTTTATGAAAACACGTACACGTATAAGTAATAAAGGAATAATCAGATTGAAAGACACGCGACCTATTTAGAAAGAAAAAAGTTACAATTTTATTAAATTTTGTACAAAACTTTAAATTGAAAAAATATTACTAAATATAAAATCAAGTAGAATATCATGAGAAGGAGATAACTATAATTTGTAAAATGAATCTCATTTATTTAAAATACAGCCATAATATACATAATTTATATAAAGTTTATTACAAAGCGTTAGCTTGATTATTAAAGCGTGTTGTCATTATTAAAAGCTACGTGCTCTGTGGACTTTAGGGCCGACTAAAGTAGTGATAACGTGACCAAAGCCTCTATTTTCACCATATATAATATTATTATTGTGTATAGTATTTGAATAATATTATAGTTTAATGGTAAGGGGCTACACGTGTAATGCCGCATTTGAGATTCGATAAAACTGGGATTAGAAATGCTTGTCCGTTATCAAAACTGGACGATTAGCCTAATTTGTACAACAAACGACGTTATTTCACTATAAGAACAACACTTATTAGATATAAAATATAATATACAAAATAAATGACACATATTTTACAATACAACATTACAATTTTAAGGTTTACATATTGGTTGATTGTGTTAATGATGATTTTTATATAAGTAAATTTGTATGGTTCTTATTCGAATAATTATAATATAAAATACTGTAAACAAAATAACTAACTATGACATAATATATAGGTATTTTAACAATATATTTTATATAATATACCAACGTAATAGCTGAGAGCTACAAATACGGTGGTCATAGGTTGAAATCCCGTTCAAGTAAAAAAAAACAGATCGGGAATAATATTTAAAAAATCTCGATCGGTCGTCTTGATCCAGATTTACTTTATTTTCCTGGATCGTAAGGTAAATACTGAGGCGATTATTAACTTGTGTAATAGTTAAAATCACCGACAGAAAATTTACAAGTTATTGTTTCTTAAAAACCTCCTCGAGGTGTAAATAAATAAATAAATTATATTTTTTTATGAATTTGTATGATCAAAATAATTTTCGATGAAGACTAGCGTCTACTAATATTCTTTGAAATAAAAAGTAAATTTAGTTTTATTTGTCATTCCTAAAAAATAGCCAGACAAAAACGACTTCAATCAAAACACTACTTGTTTATCTAAATATTTCATAAATTTTAAGATAAACGAAAATCTTGAATACTGTGACAATCGATCAAATATTTTATCATTCAAAATGTCACTAATGGTACCATATACATATATTTTTATGTAAATAAATTCTATAATAAAATAACAAAATCATTCACAATGAATATTTAGCTTTAATATTAATTAACTGAAAGAGTTGATTTTGTAAATGTACAACTAAAAATTGAAATAGGGCCATAAAGGGTATCAAAATTAAATCATAACCGCATAATTCGCGGTCTAAATAATAATCGTGTATATTTTTTTACAAGCCTCGTAAAAGAGCCACATTGTTATAAACGTGTAGGCATAAAGCAATGTTCGATATGTGTTATTAAAAAAAATATCACGTGAAAGTAAAGGGCCCGATTCATATCTCGGCCGAGTAATTAATACGAGAGGGCGGTAAAAATTTCAACGACGAAATGTCGAGGTTTTTCCGAGTCACCGCATCGCGTTTTATGAATTATTTATTATTAGCTACTTTTGTTTGTTTACCAGGAAGAGAGGCTTTTCAGCATGAAGAAGAGCATTTTTGACACTGTTTTATTTAGTGTAATTAGAAATTGAGACGACCCACTAAATACGCAAAGTATTGAAATATTATTTCATGTTTATTTTCCATAAGGCAACCCCTTGAAATAATCTGAAATCAAAATGCCGACATCCGCTCTACTGAACATGATGAATGGGAATGTTGGTTTTTGTGGACAGGTTTCGTTTCATATAAAATATAATACATATCGCCTTATGGGCCGTTTTCAATATATTACAATTTCTTTATTATGCATAAGTTTTTACATTGATTGATAGAACAATACATCTTTGGAAATAGTCTTAGGTGTACAGAGTGTTTACATCTTTTTACCTATAACTAACATGAGAATGTTTTATTTAACTTTTACATGAATAATAGTATTAAATCATAGAAAGAATGGGGAAAAAATAGAAAACCCATTTACAAATTTGAAGATTAATAAATAATAACAACAATAAAAGCAATATTAACAAAACCATTACAAAATATAATGCTTAAAAACTAAACAACAATTTGTTTGGGTAAAACCAAATTTGAGTTAAGTGGATTATTAGAAATATAATTTTATTTTTTAAAAATAATATCAGTTTTGGAAGTACATTGGTAAAATGAACTTTCATTTCCTTGAGGCATATTTGGTTTTATTTACATGTCTTATGATTGGGTTAGTCGGGAAGTTAGTCATTTTAGTGTAATGTTTTTTACTCAAATCTGCGATATTTGCTTTGATCATTTTTGACTTAATGTCTTCGTGGACTTCTTTAAGAAATGTGTCAGATTCAAGATCTAAGGCCATCTTAAGACACTTGTTTTGGACAATTTGAATTTTATTGATATGAATTTGTGCCGCAGTAGACCAAGCTGGGCAATATTATATCAATATGTGTGTATCAAGCTCTAGTCTATTCGTACACACACCATCTAGCACGACTCACTAACACACTCTTATATCGAATACGGCCGTAATATATTCAATTCATATAATAATGTCTTCACTTAGTATAAATCATGTATGATTGAAAAGATGACACGGCAAGTGTGATTTGAACAAACGGATGTGAAGTATTGAAGAAGCGGCGCCAAGCTTTGTCATTCAGGATACTCCAATTGGCTGTGGGTGTGTAATATGAGGATCATGATGATGATTACAATGATGACGAGTCCTCTGGTACAGTGATCCTTGTATTCCACTAATTCGATTGCCTCTTCCCTTTAAATCATAACTTCAAAACGCATGCATTGCATTATCGCCACCCTCATGAATAAATAGTGGTCGGCAACCATTTTATCAAAAAGGTTTAAGCTATGCGTAAAATAAAATTTTCCAACTGACGAGTGCTGCACTATCATCACTGCGACTTGGGATCCCCCGTAATGCTCTAGTGGTACTGTAGTATGATATAATAATATACATATAATATCATCATTTTTAATATAGTGTGTAAAATTTCAATTACTTGAAAAAATCTAACATCGAGAAGTCGGTGGTTTTTTTTTTCATAATATCGTTACCGCCGATAAGAATGCCAGACAACAAGATATATAAATATCAAGATGGCGGATCAAGCAGACGTGTCAGAGTGAGACAATTAGTGAGGCCCCTGTCAAACTCATCTGTTGATACCAAGCCTTATTATACGTCAAATAAATTTGTAACTAGAAATTTACCATTTGTTTTTGAAATATTTTAGACCCAACCAAACTTAATCATTAATTAAAAAAAATACATTTTAGGAAAATTTTCAGTAGGTATTGAATTTAATTAAATTTCTGTAGTAATAAAGTCTTAACTAAAAAGGGTCTTCGTCATCTTTTATTATTTATAAAAATAATTAAAGTTTAAAGCATGAATACCATAATTTTAAAGTTAGCATGAATACCATAATTTTTATTATGTATGTATATTAAGAGTGACTTTCTAATCGAAATGCGCTTTTACCCAAAATGAAAAAAGAGCTGTAATTTTTTTTGTCAATCAATAATTACTTAAAATTATAAAAATCTCAATAAGTAACTGCTAAAATATATTACTTTCATTTAAATAAGCAATTAAATCTTTCGATCAATGTAAAAAGGCGTCTCTAATATACACAATGATTAAAAACATTTTAATCAACATTGTGGAATTTTTATCTATAAAAAATATATATAGAAATTAAAATATGAGAAGTATGGCTATGAATTTGATCAATTTAATTTAAATACAAATGTTATTGATACATGTTTAGTGGTAAGACAATAAGTTTCAATAAAAGAGTCGCAGTGAATTCATCAAGTATGGTGTCTGTCTCGCCCACCACAAGTCACATAAATAACACTTTATTTGAAAGCACTATATGCATAATATTGTATTTATTGTACTTGTCATTGTGTCCACTGTACTAATTGTCTTTCACAATACAGGCATTGCTTTCGTTAGTATGAAAAAATCAACACTGCTGATAGGCGTTACGAAATATGACCATATGTTGAATATCACACTAACAAAGACGCATTAACTGTGCGACTTTGATTGATGATTATACTCTGTGAAGTTGCTTCATAATCATATTAAATACAGTTTATCTAAAGCTTATTTAGTCATAATTGAGTGTGGGAATCTCGTGTTAGGTTATTAAAATTGTATGGCTAACTGGACTGCTAATTGGTGTGGATTTCCTTGATTATTTTTAACCTAATCTACCTTTAATCTGTCTTCATTTAAAATAATAATAAAATAAATTTAATAATATACATATTCTATTGATTATAATATTTTAAGAAAAGGTAGGGTATCGGGAAAATATAAAAAAGACTACATAATATTAAACCAAATTGAAGAACAATGGTTTAATAGAAAAACGTGATAACTTCACTTAACATTAGTTAGAAGAATTGTTAATAAGACGGTCGGACAAGTAGATGATAAATATCAAGATGGTGGACCAAGCAGATGAGTTTTACAGAATCAACACTAATTGTCTCACACAGACTCGTCTGCTTGGTCCGCCATCTTGATATTTATACACTTAGTTGTCTGGCATAATTATCGATTTATTACAATATCGTAATTATAATGCATAAAGACTTTATTGAAAGAATCTATTATGTTTATGATATTTGCTTTTATATCTTTTAGGATTAAAGTGTCAATAAATGCCTTTAATTTTTTTATACCAAACAGATATATTAGGATAATTAATGCTAGTATTTTTACAGGGACTACTTTATATAAAGTGTGCAATTTTCTTGTATATAAAAATATTCGTTTGTTGTATATGAATATAAAACAATGTTATTCGTATCATAATATTATGATACAAGTGAAAGATATGAACCAGCAGGCAGTCTATTAAGTCCAATTGATCGAGGATATTCAACAGCTCTATTAGACTATTTCCATCTACTACAATACTAAATATAATTTGTATAATATAGAATGACAATATCTGTTTTAAGGAGGCGTGAATTCGCCACGTAATAGTGATATCTTTGTCCATTTAACACGATCACATCTACGAGGGTGACTTGTGGCTTAATTGATCACATTGATCCCTGCCACATTATCACTATCACTAACAGAACAATAAAATATTATATTGTGACCTGTTCACCGATCAAAGGAGAGCCAAGCCGATTGTCATGACGAGACATTTATTAACACGTCGAGGTCAATCCGACTATAATAATAATATTGTATCATACACAATAAAGACCAAGTGTATTGTATTATCTGCCTCGCATTATCGATGATATCTTTCAACATTTCATGTTAATTAAGTAAGCTTTTTAACAATATCTGTTTTGATATTAAGGTGAATACTAATTGGGTTAAGATTTGTGTATTAATGTTCGTTCGTTCCTAATCGTGGAATTTTGTATGTGTATTAGTGCATGTAGGTATAAATACGCACACAGTCAAGCAGTGACAAACCTCACTTAATGTATTAACAGAAAGCTATCGGTTTAACTATCTAAATTCATACAAATCATCAAATGAGAAAGAATAATATTTATCGAACGAATTACTAAATAATATAATAAAATCTGCTTGAGGCTAGGATTTTACTAGAGACGTTATGCATAATTTTCACATTTCCAAGACTATCCAATTAAGTATTAAAGACATTTTTTAGATTCGGACATAATAATACAATAACTAAACAATTCGATAAAAATATAAGCGAAATAGAATCGTTCGGCGCAGTTCGCCAGCAATTATTGCGCGCAAATGAGTTTCATATATTTCCACCCGTTGACAGTTCGCCGCGAACGAATTTCGCGTTCTGTTGGGCATTTTTATTTTAATTCATTTCATTTGTTCTTTTCAACGACATTAAAATTCAAAATATACTCGATTGTTTTTATCTGCCTTAAATTATTAATGATCGTTTAGTTGTTCATAAATTTAACATCGTTTTATTAGAGAATCATCAATGCTTTAATTTTTAATATAATAATAACATTAACAATTTTAAAATTTCAATTAAAATTACCCTATAATGTATATAATTGTCTAGGGTGTGTGTATGTATGTATGTGCGGCTCTTTCAACCACTACCAGATGGAAGAATAATATTTCATGTAATTATTTTACTTCAATTAATACATTTATAATGTCTCGAAACTGGTATTTTAATGATAATATTATGAAATTAATTTAAAAATAATATTAGAAATACAATTCTCAAAAAACAGTATTTATCGGGAGACTCGCTTTTTAAATATTGTGATGATTGTTGTCATCATATGAAAACCTCATTAATAATTAATTTGAAAATTCCAATATCTTCTGAGGAAAAACTTATTACCCTATTAAAAAACTAAGCAGAACATCAAAAAACATTAACAAATTGAAGATAACAATTAAAATTACCCGAGTTATTAATATTCTTCTTGCGCCGAGCCGTTACAACACCGATTCGACCCTGCGCCGAATAGTTATTGTCATGATATTTTTGTATTATTGAATCCAGAATTTAAGTGAAAATGTGTTAACAATAGAAATTTTAATGAATAAAAAATTAGCAAGCCCTGAAGATTTGCCACTGTCAAAATA